>MPNV01000963.1:2173765-2283736 GCA_013376435.1 Cyclocybe cylindracea
CGTTTGAAGATCTCAGGACGCGAATCACCCTTACGCTGGCCACTCTTTGGATTGTTATTGGAGAGGCGCCTTTCGTGCCACCGATTGGATTCTGCACGTATTTCACGCGTCTTCCGGTTCTCACAGTTATTCTGACGGCCCTTCACTTCAGGGAAAGGTGCTTTTTGCCAGGACTTACAGTTGCGCCATGTCGCGATCAAATCGTAAAAGACGACAGTGACGAGTACCGCGTCCTTCAGTTCTTGCAACAGCGGCCACATGAAATCCTGAGGAGCCACTGTCTTGTTCCAGTCCTTGACATGTTGCCAGCCAACGGATACCATTTTTGTTGTCATGCCCAGGTACTTATTTTTCGTGGCTGTTCTGGTCATGCCCAGGTACTATATTTTTCGTGGCTGTTCTGGACTTCAGGCTAACAGCATCGTTCTGATAGATGGGGTGGAAGCGTGACGCTGCCAGCTTTCTCCACCGTTCGAGAAATTCTCGATCTTGTAAGAGCAATGTTGAAGGTGTGTCTGAACATATTTTCTTACACCTGAACCTTTCTCTCAATGCAATATCTGATAGGGACTGAGTTTTTTGCATCGACACAACATCTGTCATCGAGTGAGTTGGATCAGCTTCGCTTTAGTCTGCTTAGCGCCCACATTATCCACCTCACAGGACGTGAAGCTGGCCAATATGCTCGTTAACCACTTCTCCGACGACACAGACATAAACTTTGACACACGCCAGAAATTGCGTCTCCGCGGTCAACTAGAATACGCCATGTTCGACTTCGACTTTTCGATTATGTTTCCCCCCACCTTGGACCGTGCCCTGTGCCGATTGCCTTATCGGAAAGCATGGGAAGCGGCCTGGATACGCCCATATGATACATCTCAAGGGGAATTCGATTATGATCCCTTCGCGTTCGACGTAGGCACTCTAGGATTTGTGCTGATTCACTCCTTCTGAGTAGGGACTAACATGGATTGGACCGTTCCTTATCCAAATCCAGACCGTGGATAAGCAACGGATTGGATTTGATTGGATTTGGGACGGATGGTCCATGGATTTATCCACTTTTTTGACCATACTACAAAATTTTGAATGGTTTCCCATCAGAATCAATAGAAGCGTTAGAAATTTCCGTCATGTCCCTTAGCGAGCCAGGGACACCATGATTTCTGACCGGCTGAAATCCCTGTTTCGCCCCAATCCCCTCTGCAGAGCGCATTTCTAGGTCGTTTCACTCGAAATTTGGCCAGTGGAGAGGTGACGACACCAGACACCATTATCAATAGCTTTTATTCCAGAATTCTTCATGAGTGGCATAAAATAGCGGACGACGAAATATGCGTGTTTATCCACGGGACCTGCGGATTGGCACGGATCTTATCCAAATCTACCCGTTCCATGGAAAACCGTGGATTTGGATAAATATCCGGATTTTCCTTATCCATGTTAGTCCCTACTTCCGAGTATGTCGCCCATTATTTTCCCCTCGCTTCCTTTGCTCATTCGAATTCTACAGGAACGCATCCGCTATGCTCCGTTACTTGCACCACTGCTAGATCGTATGACGACCCATCGCCTGCAGGATCGCTTCACGGCCGAGCAGGCTCTCTCATTTCTGGAGGAAACGTATGTTGAACTGACTAAAGATGAACTCTCGAAAGAGATGGAACCGGAGCCCATGCCTCTTTATGAAGACTCGAGAGATTTGTGGACTGACGTCCCGCCTCATCTTGCGACACGATGGTCGTCGCATCGACAGCCAGCTTTACCTCTGCATCAGAAATTTCTCCGTTGGTTGTGTCGGTACCCAATGATGCAGCGTCTGGTACCGTTGGTACGGTGGACGTTCTACCGACTGACCACGTATCCCGCACGCTTCTATCGATGCTATGGTCCTAAATCGGTGTGAATTAATTGACAGTGTGGTGGAACTAATAATGGGGCTCTCCAATGTATGATAAATTTAGGATGAAATTGAGATTCGAAGACTCCGTTGCTATTGCTCTCTGGTGCACTGCTGAAGGTCAGAACATTCTTGAACGAACGTTCAAAATGACGTATTGATTCATTGATGACCCATCTCGTTGGCCATATCGAGTAATTTTTCCCTTACTTGGACTCTTACTAAACATCGGAATGAGCTTTCGAAGCAAATAACCCAAAGAGAATACGCAAGAAGGCATCGTAAAATGTCATTAGGGGTCATTACAGAGAGGGTACGCAACAACAAGAAACGCTCAAATAACAGAGTCAAGTAATAACTTATCCGACAAAAGTCGAGCCAAATAAACAGCCTCTCCAACCACCCCACACCGCTTCGAATGAACCTACGTCTGCGCCTTCGCCCTCACCTCGCGCCAGAACTCCTCCCAGCGCGGCGAGCGCTCGTGCTCCTTCCCATGGGCGCCACCATCAGATCGGGGTGGCGTTCGCGCTCGAGTTGGACTCCGCCCTTCGGGGTGTTGGGGGTGGGCCTGAGACGCAGCCCTCGATGGACCATAGGCCTCCCTCTGGGCGAGCGCGACGCGGTCGATGGCCTTGATGAGCGAGGGAGTGGCGGGTACCGGAACTGCGCCTGGGTGGGGGCTGACGGAGGTTGCCTGCGACTGGGATTGATGGCGCTTGAGGAAGCCAGGGCTCCATTCGCCTTCCTTCTCCTGCCCCCGCCCTCGTCGATGATGGCGATCGACAGTAGCGAGGTCCTCCTCTTCCCAGTCCGAGTACTCCACTTCCTCCTTCGTCCCTGAGGGAGTGCCGGTCCCACGGCGCAGCTTATCCTTCACCGCCTCGATCTCCTTCTCATAGTCCAGCGTCTCCAAATTCTCCAACCTCGCATCTCCGTGCTTCGCCTTCTCCTTTCTCCGCACCGTGTCCACCCCAGCCCCGTCCGTGCGCCCATCAACGAGCGTCGGTGCCTCGGAGCTATACGACCGCGAGAGCGGCTGGGCCCTCTGTCCCTTCGCTAAGAACGGAGGCTTCGTGTTTGGTACACCAAGTGCGGGAGAAGGAGAGGAGGCGTCGGAGGCCCTCTTCTTCAAACCCGCCTCAAGCCCATCCGCATCGTTGTCGCCGTCAGAGTCGTCCGAGCTGACGTCGCCAAAGACCACAGGCTTCCTCTTGCGTCCCGCACAATGCTTGTCACCTCCCCAGCCACCGATTCCAAAGTGTTTCTTCCGGGGCTTCTTGAGGAGCTCAGCCGTCGTTGGAACGCGCTCAAGCTTCCCCTCCTCGTCTATCCTCGCAGGGTCGGATTTGCCCTTCGACAACTTGCCATGCGCCGCTGAAGCCCCTACGTTCCGGAGCATCATGGGCGTACTCGTTGGAAGTGTGGGGGAGAGGATCGCGGGTTTGCGAGTGGAGTTGAAATCGACCTCGTCAGGGAAGAGGATCTCCTTTTCCTTGGCGCCGCGAGGCTCGAATGGACGGGCAGGCGGGAAGACGCGGTCCCAGAACGAGGTGAGAGGGCGAAAGCTTCCAGCTCGGTCGGCTTGATTGGGCAGGTTAGCGGCGTAGTTTGCAAGGTAGCTGTCCCATTTCTACAACAAGAGTAAGATCAATCAATATGATATCACCGTAAAGGAGGGCACGAAGCACGCACCTCGTCAGGGCACTCTCCGATCCACCTCTTGAGCGCCCAATCCGCTGCCATCCCAAGCACGAAGAACACACCCCACGCCGCACTCAGCCCCTGTTCCTTCCCACCACCCCACCCTTCCCCATCCCTCAACCAGAGCCTCTCCCAGACGTTCGCCCAGCCTGCTTGCTTCGGATTCATGAGGAGAGCAATGCCAAGGACGACACCGAAGGCCCCCGTTGATGCGGTGCATATCCGGAGGAGAGGATGAAAGTAATTGGAAGTAGAGAGTCGGGGTATAGCAGCGCTGATGAGGACGGCGAGTGTGGTTAGGGGGAGGAAGATGGCTGTGAGAATGACTCGAGAAGATAAAGTGGGATGGATGATCACGCAGAGCGCGAGTGCTATAAGGGTGCTGTCGGAGATAGGTGAATGAAGATACTTTGGATCAAGAGAAAGATTGCTCACCCTCCAGATACACCATAGAAGATGTAAGCTGCATAGCGATACCGGCCGGCGAGCAGGGTAGTGAAGGCTGCGGTGATGATCCAGATGGCGAGGAAGGACTTTGGCGATAAGCTTGCGGCTGACGTTGTAGCAGGAATTAGAAGGGCCAACGCAGTCGATAGATGAACTGTTTGAAATCAGCAATTCGGAATTTGGGAATCAAGCGAGGAGACACATACCACCAAATAGATAACCCCCAATCAGCCCTCCCATACCACCCTCCAGTGCCCAGGTAAACCGACGTTTTTTCTTCGGGTGGTCGAGTGCACCGGGGAGTGAAGCATATGAGATGCCTACGTTGCGTGTTGGGAATGACCGGGTGCGATCCAAGGTAAAGAAGGTGCCGGTAAACGTGAACAGTAGTGACAGCAGAAGAAGCGGCACGGCGTATGGCAGGAGATATGATGAGGTGGGGAGAAGAGGTGTGAGTTGCGAAAGTGGTCGAGATTCGTCAGTGGAGGCCATTGTCGACTGTAGTTATCAAGAATACAAGCAAAATCTGGTCGTCGTAAGTCGTAGTCGTGAAATTCGTGAGTTCGTGCGGTCGTAAGTATAGCAGTGGTGTGTTGAATGTCTCGGACGATGTGCTTGTTGTGCAGCCTATGCGTGCAAAGCGACGGGGATATCTTGAATGTCTGTGTCACAATACGCCCATCCAAGCCGGTGTCGAGAGATCCAGGCACGAAGGACGGTGGCGGCTGGACGACAGTGGATGGGCCGCACAGGGTATCGCAGGGCAGAGGTGAGAGAATCGTGCGATCAACTCCCGACAGAATGAGGTGACCTCGGCAGAACCCGACAAACTGCCTTTTGCGTCAATCGCTTGGCGCTTCAGTGCCCCATAAGTGCAGTGCGAGGTGCGCACTCATGAACAGGACAGTCTGATCTAATAGTAAGACGGACTCCTCTATGTATCAAAGGTTGCTCGAAGGTGTTCGCATGTTGGCATCCTGGAAAGCATCATGGTCCATGGATAAACGGTTGGTGAACTATTGCGACCGATGGTCTACGAGAAAAGACATTCTATCGCCTGCTCGAGTTCATATATGCGCGTCAAATTACTGTTCCACGAGATCAAATGTAGCATTGAACCTTATACTCCAGTGGTCAGGCACACTATGCACTTGGGGGCGGCGATCCGCCCAGAACTCGTTACGACAATGTGCGCTGTGCGCTCCAGTTGTCGGTTCATTGCCGCAGGAGATGGAGGGTGGCCTACGGAGGCGCAAAGAAAAGATGTGGGAAAGATGAGGGAAGGAGGAAAGAAGGAGTTGGGGAGATCCGCTTTATAAGAAAAATCGGCGTCGCGTCGATCGAACGTGCACGGACCATGCATGCCGTGAAGTACTTCAGAAATTCTTTGAAGAAAGAGGGAAGTCCGGAGTTTCGGCCCGCTGGGAGTCGAGATGGAAATGTTAACTAAGAAAAGCCTATACCAGTAATAATAGCAGGGCAGATTCTATAGAAAATTGTAAGCTGCGACTAGGTTCAGGCAACTCTTGTTCACGCAGCCCGGCTAACCTGGTGGTACCGAACGTTTCCATACTGAATAATCAGTTTACAGACCCGGTGAGTCCAGAGCTCGAAATAATTGACGGATGGTCAACCAGTCATCACGCTTCTTGCCGATCTACCTTGTCGCTCATTCGAGTATTTGTGCGACCTATGATTGTCATGATCTCCCTCTATTCCTCTCAATCAGTTTACTTATTGAAATTGTTGTGGCTTGCGTAATGAGCACGATGTGCTTTTGATGTCCAAATAAGTTCCAAGTCAGGGAAGAATTACTTTATATGGTAGCGTGGTCAGCAGAAGCGCTATTTGTGTTTATCTAATTCGAACTTCGGAATGACGAGAAACGAGAATAAGATGCTCCTTGGTCTTCTACTACGTTCTATCAACAAAGCTAACTTGTGACGAATACAGAGACATATTTAAGAGGAACTCTTTGAATAATATCAACCAGATGTTTGAGAGACGCCAGCGACTTGGGTATCACAGGTGGTAACGGCAAGATGCGAGGGGTACGAACATCTCATCTCGACGATTGTCTGGCCATTCAGTATCAGGTACGGAGAGCGCAGTCATGCATAGTTCCAGAAAGTAGTCGTGGCTTGCGAGCTTGTCGCTGTCGAGTGGGAAGATGGTGGGGAGATTGTTGAATCTTGGATTCTTGGACAGGTAGTCATGGTGTGCGACCCAGACATAGAAGTAAAAAGACCCCAAGGCTTCTAGCGCAGAGCGAATCCAGGTCGTCAAAGGAGTGTTGTCTGTCAAGGTAAGGACCCGGAGAAGCCTTCGATACAGGATCACATCTTCTTTGCCATATCCCCCAGTGCCAGTGCGAGTTAACAATTTGGGTTCGCGTGTATGGAAGACTAAGACCATGATGGTCTCAACCAGGAGTTCTGGTTTGTCATGTGGCAGATATTGAAGGGAATAGTAAAGAATGAGGTGAAAGAAGGACTCTAGATCGTCTTGAAGAGTGTGCAATTTGTCAGGATTTTTGAGGAGGGCACTCGACATGAAAGGCCATGTTCCCTATATAATGTATTACTCATGAAATGCACAAAATATTGGAAGAAAGGCCCATACCACGCGATAGGAACATCTAATGACTTGTTTGCAATCCTCGTTTACAAGAGCCGAGAACCTCTTCGATAGATCCCAATCGCTGAGGATGCCTTGGCCGAATTCATTCATGGTGATATTGTTGTCGCTGATGTCTCGGTGGAGATGGCTGCACAGATGGAATGCATCGCGATGCGCTGTAAAAATAATAACAATTATCAATCTACGAAGGCTGTAGCAAAAATAAGAATGGCACCTCCAATAACCTGCGTCACAACTTGGAGAAAGTGCTTTGCGTTTTCGAATGTTGAGAGGTGTCTACCAGTATAGTCCTCCATAAACCGAAGAGAGCTTTGGGGAACGAGAGCTGAAGGAGATCCTTCCATATAGTAGAATTTGCCACCGGATATGGAAGCACAGTGGCTTCTTGCACATTTGAGCCCCGTGAGGACGCTGAAGTCATTGCCTATTCCAGGGACTTGAACATCTTCCAGCAACGAGGTCATCGCCGTCCTCAAGGTATAGACATTTGGTACCGCTGTTCGTCCAGCAAGAACACCTGATTTCATCGTGGAATAAGGCTCTCCTTACTGCTGTGATTTGGGGCTTGACTAGGTGATACCACTGGTGAACGTTTGGGTTCAAGGTTCGAGGAGACGCGCACAGAAGAGTGATGGCATCACATTAGGGCCGGCTGCACCGCGTACACGATTGTGGCCGCTATCGATGTCGCAGAAACGAAGAAATTTCACAAATAAAACAAAGGTCCGACACTCGAACGTGAAGCAAAGTAATGATATTATAGATGCAGAATTTACATTCGATCGACCAACATTCTATCTCTTCGATTGTCAGGCCATTCAACATCAGGAGCAGAAAGTGCAGTCGCGCCCAGTTGCAGGAAGTAGTAGTGGCTTACGAGCTTGTCGAACTCCATGTCGAAGGGGAAGACGGCGGGGAATAATTCGAATCCTAAATTTACGGCCCAAAAGTCACGCCGCGGGAGCATGGCGTCGGAGTAGAAGTCGTGCAAGGCATCTAGCGCTGAGTGAATCCACGTGGTCAGATGAACGTTATCTTCTAAGGTGAGTATACCGAGAATCTGCCTGTGCTTAAGCCAGTCTCGCTTTCCACTTCCGCCAACATAGAGCCCGACAAAAGGCCTGTTTTCGCATTGCTCAAACATTTCTGGGATGATTCGTCGAACGTTGTCCAGGTTCTTGTTGTGTGGCAGATATTGGAGGGAGTAGTACAGAATAACGTGGAAGGATTCCAAATCGTCTTGAAGGGTGGGTGATTTGGTTGGCTCCTTGAGCAAAGCGCCTGACATGAAATACCATGTTCCCTAATCAGGAGGTGTTGAGAACCGGCGGTGAGAGGGAGAAAGACACCTGCCATGCGATAGGAGTGGCTAGCACCTGGAGCCGTGGCAGTGGGTTTCTGCCCAGGAACATCCACCCTAGCTATATCCCAATCATTGAGGATACCCCAACCGACGTCGCTTATCATAATGTTGTTGTCACTGATGTCTCGGTGAAGATGGCCACACAGATTGAAAGCAGCCCGATGGGCTATAAAAATTGATCACCTAAAGAAATCCGTAGGAGTATGGCGAAATAAAGGACAATACCTTTAATAGTATCCAGGATTACTTGGAGGAGTTGCTTCGCGTCTGTGAAGTTCGACAGATGCCTTGCAAGAAAGCGGTCCTCGAAACGATAGTTGATCCTAGGAACAAGAGCAGGGGGAGCCTTCTCCCAGAAGGATTTGACATCAACAAATATAATGGGTACTTCACATACGCTCTCTGGCTCCTTGAAGCTGTTAGAAGACTTGTTCGCCCCAGGTAGGTCCATTCGGCCAGCATTGTTGAGGAACGCGACCTTGCTTGTGATCAAGTTAAAGAAGAGGGAAGCCTCCGATCCTCGTTGGGAAACAGCATCGAACTTCATCGTGAAGTCACCTCATATGAGTGGGGATTGAAGCCGAAAAGTTGGTTCAAGGTGCCACCGGTCGTAGTTCGAGTTCAAGAGGCCACACCGGCAGCAATATATCAGATGCAGGATCGCAACCACGTGTTTGATTGATTCCATTAGGGCAGGCCAAATCGTGTCGCAAACACGAGCTATGCACTGCTGCAAGATGAGGCAGGATGTGCTTAATCGGAGCTATGGGAGTTATATCTTGATTACCTGAGATTTCATAAATACTAGCCGCACTCTCTGGGATGTCTATTATCACGGCTCAGCGGCTCAGGTTTTTTTTTGTTGAGAGACAGACAGACAGACACAAACTAGCGGTTTACGCGAACCAAGGAACAGAATGCGAGTCGGCCTTTCTCTGGTATATGCACGCCGATACCACAGCAAGGAGTGGGGGCACAAGTTACATAGGGAAAAGTGACTTGATATGGCGGTGTGATCGACACCGTGCCTGTTAAACCGTTGGGCGTCAAACTTTCAGAATTGTGAATTAAAACGTATATGAATACAAATGAAAGAGATTCAACACAATGGTGGACTACGACAGACGAGTCCTCTGATGCTCTTCAGTCCAGAAGCTCGGAGGTTAATGATCGTGTGTTTTTCTTCGGAGGTCTCCCAGACCCGGTCGATCTGCACTTCTTCGGCGCTGGAAGGTCATAGCCAGCAGGCTCATTTTCTGCCAGACGTTTGAGTACCGGTACTTGCTTGGTCGTCTTGATAGGAAGCTGAGGAACCAGCATCTCGGTCTTGCGGTTGTCTGGCCATGCGGCGTCTGGTGAAGCAAGGGCAGTCGCGCACAGCTCCAGGAAGTAGTCGTGATTTGCGAGTTTGTCGGTGTCCAGGGGGAATATGGTAGGAATGTTACGTGGCTCTGGGTTTTTGTCCAGGTATTCCTGTTTAACAAGGAGAACATAGGTGTAGAAGAGCCGCAATGCTTTCAATGCAGAGCGAATCCACGTTGTCAAAGGTGCATTATCGGTCAAGATGAGTACGTCTAGATGTTCTTGGACCTGGATCATCTCTCGCTTCCCACCACCACCAAGGTAATGCCCGAGAAAGGCATTATATTCGCATTGCTTGAAGATCTTGACGATGCTTTGTCGAACGTGAATTTGCGGCTTGTCGTGCGGAAGATATTGGAGGGCATAGTACAGAACAACGTGGAAGAAGGATTCCAAATCGTCTTGAAGGGTGTGTAATTTGGTTGAGTCCCCGAGCAAAGCGCCTGACATGAAATACCAGGTCCCCTGTCCACAACGGGTCAAGAACCAATGGTGAAAAGAGAAAGAAAGGTACGTACCGTGCGATGGGAGTGCCTAGCACCTAGAATAGGATCGGGCGGCTTTTGGCCGGGAATACCGACCCTCTTGGCCATATCCCAGTCGTTGAGGATGCCCCGATTGGCGTCAGTGATCATGATGTTGTTGTCGCTGATGTCTCGATGGAGGAAGCCGCAAAGATAGAGAGCATCGTGGTGAGCTGTAGAGTTATAATGGTAAGAAGTCGCTCTCAAGGGGAGGTAGAGATGAAGTCACACCTTCAATAGCGTGCATGACGACGATAAGAAACTCTTTGGGGTTCGCGAATTCCGCGAGTCGCTTCCCAATGAAGTTCTCTAAAAAACGATTATGGGCTCGAGGAATGAGGACTGGACGTCCTGCTCGCCAGGGTGCATTCTTGATGCGGCGAACCTAATTTAAAGATGAATGAGGATCGAAGAGGTAAGCGAAACCACGTACAAAGGGGCGATACATAGTATTTTCTGGTCCTGTTGGGATAGTGTCGCAGTAATTGTTGACGAGGCCGACGGGAGCAAGATCATCGGTGCTTATTAACTTCGCCATGAAACCATCGTAGGGCATCGGCCCTACCCAGTGACCTCTCAGTTCGGCCTCCATGTTCTTTCTTGCCCCCTGATAGTTTGCGAGCTTCCGCTGGATTGGAGTTGGATCGATTCTTCGGAGGCGTTCTTTGAGTGCTACGCAGACGAGTCAGAAGTCTGCATCAATACTTCAGCGGGTGACCTACCAGAGATCGAGAAGCAATGGCCGCTGTGGCTTTACTAGCAAGGCCACTCATGGTCATTCAAGTTCAATCAGTGGTGATGGGACTCGCGACCACGTGGAGCAGACGCCCATCACATCAGGGCCGGCCAGAACGCGTCCTAAACCCCCTGAAGGCCCTCAACGCGTCTTTAAGAACAGTTTGCTTGCATACGTGGTCGCATAATTGATCCAGTCAGGCGCTTGTGTATTTAAGGACCCCTCATGATGTATCGAAGAAACACGAAGAAGGAAATAAGGTTCGTAAGTTGGTGGAAATCATGAATCTAGAATTTTTACAAAACGCCCACGAGGGAAACAAGCATCTTACTTCCTTTCTTCAGAAGGGCGACTTCGCACGGTTCAACCATTTCGTTGCACAGGAGAAACAATGGATATTATTGCTCTGTGTACGAATTCAAGGAGGAATACACGACGTAGAATCAACAAGAGTCGAAGATTTTCATAAGATGATACATGAACTAGAGTAGCGCGTACACCAAAACATGTACAACAAGTAAGATGGAGGAAATGATGAGAATAAGCTTCGGAACGATCAATAGACGAGCATATTTGAAGTCCCAACCAACCTTCAAGGTTCGAGGTGAGGTTCTCGAGTATATTGCAAACGACACTATCGTCAGCGAATCACTTCAAATTGAACGTCAATGGTACCTTCACACTGTTTTTTTAGGTTTTCCAGCCTTTCTATCCACTGGAATTCTGAGCCCTCCAAACTTCGGAATGCCGCGTACTTGAGACGTCGACAGAACGAGCGAACATCACTTTCATCGTCTGAGTGTTCTGGAGAGTGCAGAACTGCATCGTTCCACCATCGTGACTGGACGAGTGCGATGAATAATTCCTCAGTACCGGGGTCGCCGTCAATATCCATGTGTTCTTGATTGGGCATCATTATCTCGAGCTTTTCGAGGTTCGGGACGTTGCGGCAACTAGGCGTGAGTGTCAGGAAAGTCAAGAATTCCGCCGTTTGGTCGGACAAGGAATGCAACCTGAGTTCTGCAAGATTGGGCATGTTCTTTAAACAATCATGAAGGGATTGATCATCGGGATCTTCGTAGTCTATGTGGAGTGCTTCCAGTGTGTTGGCTACCTGGCCGAGGAAAGGAAGCAGTTGGCCTTCATCGTCTAATCCATAGTCCAAGTAATCTTCGAAGACACGACAGGTAAACCTCCGTAAAACCGGTGTCTTCATGCGGGGAAGAAGCCCATCTGGAAACCTATTTGCCGAGATTGACAATTCTTGGAGATTCTTCAGCATGACGGGCTGGGATGGACTAGCGACAGCATCAGAATTGTCTGACTCAGAGCTGGAGTCGAAAGACCTGCCGGCGTTCACAGTGATGACGATCTGATGGAGGAGGGCGCAGCTGGGTAAGATATTCAGAAAAGCCTCGAGTTTCATCGCAAAATCGAGTTTGAGGGACGTGAGGGTTGACCAGGGGAAATTAATTTGGAAAGAAGTTCGTTCTAGGAGGCCTTGCAGATCGAGATGCCCCAAAGCCGGGAAATTTTGATTCCGAAGATCATGCTGTTGTGTCGAAAGGGAGAGTGTCTTGAGGTTGGTCCAGGTGTTTTTCTTCTTCCTCGGAAAAGGAAGACTGTGTTCATGCGGGAGTTTCAGAGAGATCGACAACCATCTTGAAGGGTCAACTGATTTGAAGAGGTGCTCGAGAGGAAAGGCCACCGTCGGTTTAGGGCGGTAACCCCAATCGCTATCGAATCTCAGAGTAAGAAGAAGCGAACCAGACCGGGATAAGAGAGTGTTGATGGATTCCACCGATGGCGTTTCTTTGGATTCCTTCTTCTCAAAAACTTGGATAGTCGTCCAGAGACTGGGGGCCCTCATGGCGGCGTCCCTCCAAAACCGGCACACAAGACAGATAGTTGTACGCATCTTGATGTCAGAGGAGATAGAAAATTGAAAGATTTGCTGCACATTCTCTGTGGGGAGGGTGCGCAGAAGGGACATGGAGGAATAGTATTTATCTCGCTGCTCGAGGAAAAGCGACCGTTCTTGCGTGAGTTTCGCAACAGTGTCTTGGAGTCGATGCAGTTCTGAGTCGACATCTTGGATTTTTTGATCTATTCCTGCAACAACAGTCTTCATCGCGAGTGCCTCTCCGGGAGGGAGGGTGTAATACGCTTGAAGGGCTGCGTCAGCCTTACTGAGATCCATTCGTTTCTGGAGTCAGACATTGGCATGAATAGAACGTACAGTGGACACTTGGAATGAAACATAAGTACCTGGACACCCTTTATTTCGCCCAGATTAGGCCCACAATTCTATGTGCAAGAGGTGCAAAGAACAAGTTCGGTGTCAAGATGCTTCAAGCTGGCGCCAACCCAATTATGTGTGGGAACGGGGTCTTCTCCATTATGTATGTAGGCCGCGCGTTTGAGCGGGGATAACAATGTCGTTCCAGGATTTGCACCCGCCAGATTTCAAAACACTTACAAATCGGAAGATGACCATGGGCGCTCACCGCAATTCACTCTTCTAGATGTCATTTATGGTGCCCTGTCGCTTCCAGCCAAAGTTGCGGTACCTAGCCAGGGCCGAAGCCTTCATCTTCCTCGCTATAAAAGTCGTGCTCCAGTGATAATGGGCGGCACGAATTCCCCATGTCCATCACCGAAATCGCGCGTTCGTCTGCCCCGTGTCGCGTAGCGGCCACCGACGAAATTGTGGTCGCGCAAGTCTGGTTCAAGACCAACCCCGTCGACCGCGCATTTATCTACCGTGCCGTTCAGCTCCAGCTTCAGACGGACTCTTGTGATCATGGGCACTCGGATAACATGATTTCTGGATGCTGGAGCTGGTTTGAGGTTTCGATCTTCAAGGACCAACACGCTCTCGAACCGCGTACGAAGGACAACTCCCCGTTAACGTGGAGGAGCCATGGAAATCGTACAGATCCCAACGACAAGCAGGACTCGATAGCGAGGCATTTTGGAATGGTCTTTGATCGTCGTCAGGAGCTGCTGGATGCCCTCGAAGTCGGTCTATTCCCATCTCAATTCAAACACACCTAATCATCGTTTACAGGTTGGCAATGTTATTGGCGTCCGCGTCTGTGCAAGGCACCCAGGTTGGGTCAACGATGCCCGCTCAGGAAGGTTGGTCGCCAAAATCCTTGATGAAGGTACGAACGCCGGGAACGCCGGCGGAACCGCAGATTTTTATTCCCTTCTTCCAGATATATTCACGCCGATGTCGTGGACCCTGAGCAATTACAAAGAAACACCGGACGATATCCCTATCAATATTGAAGACGGCGTCTACTCTCTTATCCCTACCACCGACTGTCATCTCAAATCGACAACGGATGAACAGGTGGACATTATCTGGTTCTCGACACCAGTAAGCTCTTTTTGTGATAGCCTCGTTAATTCCAACCCTTATCGACTATCTGGAAACAGGTTCTCGACGCAGAGGTTGTCCAGAAGATCGAAGACATCCAGCTCTTCACCTATGCGCATCACGAAGGCACTCTGCCGGACGACTCAACAGGCATCTGGTGCTGGTTCGATCTGGTCATCCTCGAGAACCCGGACGCAACGGAGCCACGGGTGAAAGATGGTCGGGCTCTCGTTTGGAGAAGCCATGATATCCCAAAGAATGCGACAGAGACGGACGAGCAGACCGGAAGGCTCTTTGGGCGCGACCATGAGATCCTTGGACTTATTCAGGTGAATATATTGTCTGTGCTACTAGATTCCTCGTTTGACTGTGTTGATTAGCCAGGAAATGTCGTCGCTGTCCGCGCTTGTGCTCGCTTCCCAGGTTGGGAACTCGATGCACATGCTGCACGCCTCGTCGTCCGAATTTCCAACACAGGTGCCTATTCAATGTGAACTTTATGTTCCTGAACTAAACCCGCTTTCAGGGCCACGTAGAGCGCTGGCCAAGCCAGCCGTCGACTGGCAGAAAGTCACCGAGCATAACTACGCTCTTCAGGAGAAGCTTGCCGAATATCTCAACGATGTCACTCCTCCAGGCGTTGCGGGTGCACTCTCCGTTGAAGCAACCCTACTTTCTCAGGAGCTTCGCGCTGATCGAGCTTATGGTGTTGGTGGACGGCCGTTGCGTCTTCTTTCTCTTGGTTGGTCCTCTGTAATTGTTCAACAGTCGACCGTTACTGAAGCTCGTCTTTTGTAGATGGTGGAGGGGTTCGAGGAATTTCGTCCCTTCATGTGCTCAAAGCAATCATGACCAAGCTTACTGGGGACCCCAACGCGAAACCTCATGAATACTTTGACATGATGGCCGGGACCAGCACAGGAGGGTGCGAAGATCCACTGACATTATCGTTGTCTCCTCATTGACTCTAAACCAAACAGCCTCATCGCTATCATGCTGGGAAGGCTTAAGATGTCCGTCGACGAATGCATCGAAGCCTACGAGAAACTAGCCTCCAAGATCTTCAATGCAGGGATCATGAGCCAGGCCGGTAGCGCCTCTGCCTCTGGGGCGAGGTACTCTGCAACAGTCCTCGAAGAGGCTATCAAAGAGGTGGTCAAGACATACGCTCATGATCCTGACGCGCCCATGCGAGACCCTGAGGATGGTTGCAAAGTGTACGCTTTAATTTCCGCCTCTTTCATAGTACCCTTTACGAAGACTTATATTAGTTTCGTCCTTGCCACACGTGCTGACGACTTGAGCAATCGAGTTGCAACCCATCTTCGGACATACACCAACAAGAACGTCGAGAAATCGTTCGCGGACTATCTCATTTGGCAAGCAGCGAGAGCTACCTCTGCCGCTCCGACCTACTTCCCGCGGATGAGATTGGACGAGTATGAGTACGTTGACGGAGGTTTGGGCTTCAACAACCCCGTCCTCCTGTTAATGGGCGAGGCACGCCTGCACTTCGGTTTTGCGCGTCCATTTGATTGCCTCGTCACGATTGGCACAGGCATGGAGCCCAACGTCTCCTTACCACCTGAGGGCACGAACATCCTCAACAATATTACTGGCACCGCAGGTATCCTCAAGAGCATGTGGGAACTGACCACCAAGACCGAGCACGCCAACCAGATGGCCCAGCCGCTCTGCGAGAAAGGCACGTACTACCGGTTCAACGTTGGCGAGAAGATTGCGGAGAAGCGCTGGGTGGAGAGGGTCGAGCCGACGTATTGGCAGAGGTGGTTTGGTGGTGAGACTGCGAAGGATATGGAGAAGTTCACTCCAGAGAACTGGGCGAAGGTCACGATTGACATGGCGGATTATGCGCGCATGGACGATTTCGTGAGGCTTACGCAAAGGTATGTGGAGACCGACGATGTGAAGGATAAGGTCAAGGTGTGCGCAGCCAAGTTGCCGCCCAAACGCGCAGCTGTCCGGGCGTGAACTTCGTGAACTAAGACTGTTTTTTGTCTTTCGGAGGTGTAATGAACTGTAGAGTCATAATCTAATCTACATACATACTGGGCAGAGTACTAAATTTTGGAATCCGATTGGCTTGCGGTGTTTTTATGATACATACCTGCCTTCTGCCATGTCGTCGTTGATCCCCTTTTATCAATATGCCGGATTCCGGACCTCCTTGATCAAGCACAGTCAGCATAAGCACCCTCGTCGCCGTATTCCTCGTATTCCTCGATATCTGTTGGAGAACGGCCTTCTCTCAGCATCAATTATCATTGGCATTATTCAACATGGGCGAACAAGTAACACCCCCAACGAACGAAAGTTCCTCCTTAAGCCAACATCTGGCTCTTCCTGGGCACCTTGGGAATCTCACACTAGAGCAGGAGCAAGCATTGACGGTGTTCAAAGAGAATCTGATCAAGGCGAACCTCTACGTGCCAGCAGGTGAGGGTCAGGAAGCCTCGCACGACGACCCAACACTATTGTGAGTTTCTACGACGTCTGCATAGCCGATAACAGCTCTCAAGAGTGATTTAACGTCTGCAGGCGCTTCCTGCGCGCAAGAGGGTTCAATCCAGCTGCTGCACAGAAGCAGTTCGCCGATTCTGAGAGCTGGAGGAAGAAGCATAATGTCCCCAAGGTGTATCACGAGCTGACTCCGGAAGACATGGAGCATGCGCAACGCTTCTATCCACGATGGACAGGAAGGAGAGATAAGGTGCGTTCGTTCCCTGTTACTCATGATCATCGAAACTATTGTTTACCCTGCGCGTGATAGCTTGGAATCCCATTGTTTGTCTATCGACTAGCTTCCCTAGAAGCCATCCAGCACGAACTGGACGTCATATCGGCTCAATCGCGGTATCACCGAATGTCAGCTTTTGTTGAATATATGCGCTTTTTATCCCATGTATCTGACCGTTTTGCATCCTTTCAGTGTTGTTCTGTACGAGTGGTTGATACAATTTACCTTCCCTCTCTGCTCCCACATTCCTCGCTCCGTTGCGCCCACACCAATATCCTCAACGACTACGATCATAGACCTAGAAAATGTTTCCTTTGGGTCATTATGGAGGCTTCGGAGCCATCTCCAAGAGGCGTCGAAGCTATCTACGGCGAATTATCCAGAAACTCTTCATGCCATCGCCATCGTCAACTCGCCGTCGTTTTTCCCGACGATATGGAACTGGATAAAGGCAAGTCCACGGCCCAGTTGTGCGTAAAATGCAATGCAGAATAATAATCCGTCGTTCTGCAGGGCTGGTTTGACGAGGGTACACGCAAGAAGATTCATGTTTTGGGCAGAGACCCAGGTTCTACTCTCCGAGAGCTTGTCCACGCACACGATCTTCCTGTCACTTACGGAGGCGAACTTGAATGGACCTTCGAAAGTCCACCGCATCTCGATGAAGATATCAAGAAGGTCGTCCCCGAACTGCCCAAAGGTCCAGCAGTCTTTTCCGAAGGTACAGTCACCAAACCACCTCCGCCATCATGATGTATATACGTACAACTTGCGTACAACCACGGCGATGGTGAACGGATCAATGAAGGGGTCCTCTGTTGCGATCTTTCCAGGAGCCGCGTACCTGTGAGTTGCGACCGCTGTGTAATACATAGAGCTTTTTAAGATACGAAAGGACAGATATTTGTAAGGTCAAACGTCGTACGGCATAGAAGTTTTCAAGTGATGAATAACCAACATCAACTCGATCGGATGGCATTGCTTTTTACTTCCGAAGCCTATTTGAATACTATTGGTCTCCGTATGCGGTGGACCAGAGTTGGACAACGATGATGAGCCGAGTGGATTGGGTGAAAGACTGCCCCATCTGAATCGGAGGATAGTTATCTGGACCTCGGTAAAGCGCGGCCCCACCCCTGATGAAATGGTTACAAAAGTTGAGTTCGATGCAATGTAGCTTCCCTCTATTCGCAGTCGAACATCCCTCCTCCAATCTGGTCAGTCATGGGAGAACACGCCGCCCGCCCGACAACGATTGAGAACCCCAATATCAAACAGAGCTTGCTGTTGGCCGGGCATCTTGGAAACCTCACAACAGAACAGGAAAAGGCCCTCGAAACGTTCAAGGAGAACCTGACCAAGGCTGGGTTGTACACACCAGCTCGTGAAAAGGAAAAGGCGTCCCATGACGACCCCACTCTTTTGTGAGTCGCGTTTATCGTCCCATTCTTGAACTATGTTATGCCATTGCTGACTTAAATTAACCGTAATGATAGGCGCTTCTTACGTGCCCGCTCCTTCAACCCGACTGCTGCACAAAAACAATTCTCAGAGTGCGAAAACTGGCGAAAAACACACCAGATCTGCAAGTTGTACCACGAGATGAGCGACGAGGACGTGGAACATGCTCAGCGCTTCTACCCGAGGTGGACGGGCCGGAGGGATAAGGTACATATCACCGTCGTTTGGAAGCTTGTTTCACGTTTGAGCCAGAGTTACTTACCTCACCTTGGATTTGATCGTTGTATTGGACGTGAAACGAGCAGCTGGGAATACCGCTCTTTGTGTACCGCCTGGCTTCGCTAGACTCGCTGCAGCATGAGCTCTATGCTCTTCCAGCTCAACAGCGATCTTACAGATTGTCAGTACCTGAATTCATCCCCCTTCACCGACTGTCCTCATCCTTTCCACCATTAACAGAGCTACCCTTTATGAGCATATGACACGATTCACAATGCCGCTCTGCTCGCACGTCCCTCGGTCCATCGAGCCCGTCCCTGTCTCCTCCATTACCACGATCCTTGACCTCGAGAATATCTCCTTCGGGTCTATGTGGCGCTTGCGACACCATCTTCAGGAGGCATCCAAACTTCTCTTGGCCAACTATCCCGAGACACTGCACTCCGTGGTTATAGTCAACTCGCCTTCATTCTTCCCTACGATCTGGAACTGGATCAAGGTAGGTCGCTCTTCGCACGGCTGGGGTACGCCGACGAGAATGAACGTCTTCATAGGGCTGGTTTGACGAAGGAACCCGCCAGAAGATCCATATCCTTGGCAAGGATTCCAAAGCGACACTCCTGGAGCTAGTCCATACCGATGATCTCCCTGTAGCTTATGGTGGCACTCGATCCTGGGAGTTTGAAGACGCGCCAGACATCGACGAGGAGATTAGGCGAGTGCTGCCCGAGATACCAAAAGGCCCATTGGTCTTCGTGGACGGCATGGCCTCGAAACCCCCAGCACCATAGAGCAACAAGAAATATCAACGGTCAATTAACTCATTAGAGCTATCATACATGGGCGCATTGTGAGGGTATCGTCGACACATCATGAGTTGTGAATACCGTATAGAAGAACAACAATGGTAATAATAATAAAATTTACACAAACCTCGAAAGAGTCCTTGAGAACAAGCAGGATGTAGAGTCAAACAAACGGATTGGAGTGGATGAAGCAAGCATTGGAAGGGCGGTTGATATGGTAGGTCTAAAGAAATTCCTCTTCTTCGGGTTCGGCTGTCAAGCCATCTTCGTTCCAGATTTCAATGAACTACATATAATTTATTAGCAGGTCAACGTCAGATGGAACGTGACTCACTCGAGCTTTCTGCGTGTCAGCATCTTCAGTTGTGAGGAGAGGAGTAGTAGCAAAAGGAAGGCGGCTCCAAGAAATAGGATTTTCATGACGTTTCGTGGCAGCTTTGTCCCCAACAGCGCTCTTCTTTCCAATGACAAATTTCAGACATTTGCTGGAAATTTCTCAGTAACTTGTACACATGCCAGCCAGAAATGAACTTACTCTTCAGAGAGGGAATACGAAGTCTTGAGGTGTGCCTTTAGAAGCATGACCATAGCAATTATAACGGACGTTCGCATTAAAGCGACCTTATTGTATTTAGAATCAGGGGTTTCAGCAGGAACGACATCCATGGCGTCTGTCTGTATCTAGACAGGCAGTTAGATCCAGGTTCAAGGCATGGAATACTGCACTTACTGTCGCTGGCTCTGACGAAGCAGTAGCCTCGGACTGAGACGGTCGAGATGGCTGAGACCCCGTATGCAATTGTGAAAGTAGGTGACTGGGTGAGACTATCTCTAGCAGCTGCATTCCGGTCGTGGAAAGTACGTTCGTAAGATATTTGATAACAGTGAGAACTTCTTCCTGGGTCTTGTAATCGAATGCTGCAAAGTTTTCGGCCATATATCTATTATAATTGATATCATCCTGAAGAATGCGTCAGAACTTGTGGTTGCACCGTGCTCAATTCGCATATCATACCTGTGTTGATTCATATGATGGATTTTCTTGGAACGTCTTCACCAATGCCTTCAAGAACTCTTGTCTAGCTGGGCGTTTCTCTCGTACATGGGAGTACCATCGTTGCAACATAGCCACGGGAATAGGTTGCATCCGGAAGCCTTCAACGCAGTTAGAGAACAAGTCCGAACGATGACGCGTAAGTCGTTACCTTGGACTGGACCTGAGGCTATCTTCTTCTGGTATTCATACGACTTCCTCGCACTGATAGTGTAACGAGTATTGAGGAGCGATGCATGCTTCCCTTGCAGAATCGCGTGAAGCGCGGTCGCTCTGTTGTAAATGCTACTGATGGGGCTTGTTTCAAGAGCAACAATCACAGGGAACGACTGCAAAGGCGCTGAATAAGCTGATAGGTTCAAGTACCGGGAGGCTTACTTGAAGCGGGTGAGCAAGGCCTTGTTTGATGGTGAAGCTCAGAACATCGATGGCCACTGCCTGCATTTGAGGATTTTGGGACAAAGCGGCTTCAAGAACGTGATCCAAATAGCGTTGGACAATCGCTGAACTGACACTGCAAAGGATTGTCAACGACGGAGTGCAAGAAAAATGAGTGAAGTTACCCTGAGTCGGCAAAACCGTCCGTGTTTCCCACCAATTCCTCCATGTTAACGTCGGCGGTTTTTGGCTTCGACTTCGAAGACTCTGCAAGAGAGTAAGCCCACATGAGGCCTGGATTATTGTTATTCTTACCCTTCTCCTTCGCACTGTGCTTCGACGCTTCGGATACCAAAAAGTCTTGAATGATTCTAAGGAGACGATTTTTGCTCTCCTCTTCAGGCGACGCGAAAATTTCGTCCATGATCATCGCTGATCTTTCCATAGTCATCAAGGTCGGTTGAGCACGGAACAAGAAGCCTGTAGGAAAGCGTTCAGGATAGTCACATGGACAAAAAAGAATGACGCAGTACGCACCCAAACACTGCAGAAGTCGCCCACGAAGAGTTGGGTTGTTGTGGTTCTCATAAAGGGTCAGCATTGTGTTGTAGATATGCTCAGTGATAGAACCCCGAGAGATCGAATTGATGTCGCCCGCGAGGCCTACGTTCAATTAGCAAGAAAGCCGACAGCATTACTGAATTATACCTACCTTCATTCTCCTTTCGAAGGTTGTCAAAGTTGCAGTTCTCGGCAAGTAGAGCAACGATGAAGATCAGGATAATCAAGGTGCGGACATCATTCTGATTGAGCTCTTGCGAAGCGGGCCTCTTGATGATTTGCTGCAAGCGGCCTAGAGACAACCGTAGGAATACTTTTAGAAGTGCATTGATATAGAACCAGGTATCTCCGCACCATTGCAGGACTTGAGGAGATTAACGAGGCGTACGAAATCGTGTGTTAGATGTTGGACAACAACACACATGCAACCAACAGTTTCCTGCAAAATTTGAATGCCACCGCCACCAGAGGGCTTGATGATCATGGGCTGCAGAGCGGCCTGAAGCTCGTGCCCAAATTTAGCGGCTGTTTTGGGCATATGCGGGATGGACACCTTGAATATTTTCAAGAGGTAATCAGAAGTGGCTAGCTCCTCAGGCTACAGAAAGAAATGTTAATTTGCCTGGAGAAAAAAGACGGAGGCTTCTCACCGAACTGGCATTCTTGAGATAGGGCAGAAGTGTGGATGCATTTGTTCCCGAAAGCACAGAGGGATACGCAGATGCGAGAAGGTAGATAGTCCTGATGCAATTAATGATCGTCTAGAAAGAACCCGTCTGTAAGAGCCCCGTGACGTGTAGATAAGAATTGAGCTTACGAAGCCAGGAAGCTCAGTGGCATCGACCAAACCATCAATTAGAGCTTCGCATATCTCTCCGTAACGAGCATGCAGTGACGACCTTTCGAGGCCTTCCTTCTCCACCATGATCCTATGAAGAGCGTCTTCAAGAGGCGATGAGCGGTCCTTGAAGTTGGCAGATGTACCCATAATAACAAGAACTTTGGACAATAGCTCAGCTTTGTCGTGTGCGTTATTTGCTGAGGGTTGAGTGCGGGTCTTGAGTGCAGAAGGCAAGGGCATAGGCGGGAACCATAGTTCTTCAATCAACTTCAGAGCAAGCTCCTTCACTGTGTCATCTTCATCTAACATCCGTAGAATCATGCGAGTAGCAATATCAATGCGCCGGTCATTGTTGGGAGTAACAGCGTAGAAAGACTTCAGCAGTTTGATGACTCGCTTTCGTACACTAAGTCCAGTATCCTATTGATGACGTTAATGACACGGCACGAATCAATCAGCGGGGCACCTACAGCAATGCGATCTGCTATCTTGCTGTAATAATCGCCAGCAACTTCAGGAGAGTCGATCATGTATTTGCCAATGAGTTCGACAGCTGCATCACGGACGGCTGGAGAACTGTCCAGAAGGTGATTTTCAATGCCCCGCCGCACGTTGGGCTATGAGTGAATGAGTACGGGAATACGAGGTTGCTCAGGAAGACGCACAGAAGCAAGGATCGTCGCATCGCTCGTGATAATTTGTCCAAGAGCGCGCAGGGCCTTGGTTCTCATAAAAATAGCCGGGGCGTCGAGAGCCATCAGGATGACGCTGAGGATCGGGTTGAATGAATTGCGGAGGTTCTGAATTGTGCCGATCTCCTCCGCAAGTCTGTCAACCCTTATGGCGTCTTCCTGAGAGCTACGTAGACCCAAGATGAGCGCAGAAGTTTGAGAAAGAAACAGTTGTCCTACCCAATATCGAACACGTCGGTAGACGGATCCTTCCACACCTCTCGCAGGGCCGTCTTCAAACGCTGACCAAAAGCCAGGAGTTTACTTTCATCCTTGATATTCAGATCTTCGTCTGCTTGAGGATTCTCTATCCAACCATGAACCTGCTTCAAAGCAGCAGCTAGTTCGTGACCGACGGTTGCAGCGGTCAACTCCCTGGCGCTCTAAGGCGGGAAAAGTGAGGATGTAGCAGATGATTTCTTGTAGCCAACAACTCACATCGTAAGCCTGATCCTCTGACGATCGTTTACAAAGATGAGAGGCGACATCTTGATGGGCTTCTAAGAAACGGTTCAGATACTTGAGGCTGAGGTCGGACACGATCTAAGCAAAGCTCAGGGACCCAAATATAGATAACTTAATAAATGCCCACATCATCCAGAGGTTTCAAGGGTTTCCTGGATCCGCTTTGAGATTCCTTCTGAACCTTGAGCGAACTTGTCCTGATTTTTGCTCCAATGACACCAAGGTGATCAAGGGCCATAGTCTTCGCAGCGTTTGAGTCAGTTTGTGAACTCGTCTTGACATCATCGAGGGATGAAAGCTAGGGCAGAATGTATCTGTTTACCCTGGCGTGCTCATAAGAATTGGAAGCACGCACCATAAACTTAGTGGCAATGCTGAGGATGATGCTTGCTGCAGGCCATTCCGGCCAAAAGAGGACTACAAGCAAATCATTGATGAGGTTGTCGAAGATTGCACGGTACTCGGCTTCATTAGAGCTTTTCGTCGCCTTGCCTTTGCCGGACCTTTGCGTCAGGAAAATGATGATCGTCTTCGCAGCTTTCATCGCAGACTCGAGGGCGGTGCCATAAAGCTGAATTTCTTCCTGGTCAGTCTCATCGAGGAAGGGCTCAGGCTGCGTTTGCTCCGAGAAGCTTTCTTGGCGACGAAGAGCGAACTTGTTCTGTCTGACCTTGCCCAGCTTCTTCGCCTCTATGCGCACGTCGTGAGCAGACGTCTGAACTAACTGCATCAACAGCGCCGAGACAGTCCTAATCGATCGTCCATCGCGCAGTCTGGTTATCATTAAAAAGTCAATACAACAATGCGCATACCTTCATGTTTTTACTCACTTGAATTGCCCAGCCTTTTGCTTCGTGTCATTCAGTTTGATCAACGACGTCAAGATTTCTTCGATAATCCAAGACCTTTGATCCTCGTGGTTGGCGAAAATCTGGCCGAAAGGTCAGGAACAGTGAACAAAGAATAGAGGAGACTTACACTACGAATTAAAGACAACGCATCCAACCGGAGGCCTCTCATTGCACTCTTGCCCAGAATCTTGTTGATGACATTCTCTTTCTTGCCCTTCGTATCCACGTCACCGCCAGCTTCGACAACAAAAAATGGACCAATGGCGATGTAAACGGCGGAGATGATGATCGTGTCCGACATCGCCACACTCTCAGCATTGACGAGATTATTGACCTTGGGCATGACGGCGGCGAGAGCCTGGAAGAGATCGGCCATTTGGCGTCGATGTGTGGAAGAGAGCGAAGTGTTATCCTTGACGATGCCGTGGATGAGAGGATTTTGGTGCGGGCTCGTGTTGACCTCGGCAGAAGTTTCAACAAAGGGATACAAAATCTTCGTCAACTGGTTCTTGATTGTATTGAGACATGCCATGATGAGTTCCTCAGAGTAAAGCTGCGCGAGATGTCAAACGGATAGCGTGAACACGGACTTTAATACCTACCTGTTTCGTCAGTCTATCGCTTCCCAACAGGGCGATGCAACAATCAGCGGCCAGAATGCTGTCCCGAGCGATGTCAAGGAGGGTTGTAAGCTGCTCAAGGTCGACTTCAGTAGTGGCAGGTAGGTCCGCATGGCGCTCTTCCTTTGTCTCCTCGTCGCCGCCGTCCGCACCATCCTTTGGCGTCCTCGACCGCGATCTCCGATCGTTCTTCTTCGCCTTCGTTGCTTTCTTGCTGCTGGCCTTCTTCGGCGACGACTGCGCAGACCGTGGAATTGGGTGATGATACACAAACGGATCAATAACCTCGCCTGCTTTCACACTCCTTTCCAAGATCTTCATGAGACGTGATAGCATTTGAGTATCGACATCAGCCATCCGTTCCTTACCACGAGGAGTGTTCAGGATTCCGCCTGTTGTCTGGCGAAGTCTCTTGGACGGTCGGGCAACATAACCAATATACTTGGTTAGTTTTCGTATAATAGCGGGACAGAGAAGAGGACGAGAGCAATCTGACGAGAGAGGAGAGAAGAAATCGTGATTAAGATCGCTGGCTTCCACCTCAGGAGGAAGAGAATCTTCGGCTTCGAAAATGTCGTCGATTAACGAAGTGAGTTTCTCAAGAGGACCTGCAGTAAATAATGAATCAAGAACCCGAAGTCTAGCATGCACCATAAGACCAACCTCGTTCATCCCGATCGCCAGTACGACGGGCCGAGCTCTTTACAGAGTCCGCTATGCGTGCCCGCTTAGTTGGGCTAGAAGGGCCGTCCTCTTCTGATCCATAACCACCCAAATCGTCAGGCGTATCGTCGACCTTCTTGATGCTTTTGCGAGAGGAGGAAGGGGTCAACCAAGGGCTGGGTGGGATGGAAACGTAAGCCTTGTTCACAATTTTCTTATGGGTCGGTGCTGCGTTAAGAGACAGCCCTGACATGTTGGAAAACGAAGTCGCAGTCGAGCTCGGGGTCAACGGCACACTTGTTCGAGGGGTCTTCGGTGCAGAAGATTGCGAATGTGGTAGACTATTAAGAGAAGAGCTGGAGAGGGTTTTCGAGGAATTCATGCGCTTGAGGAAGGGAGAAACGATCTCGACTACAGCTTTCCGCTTTTTAGGTGTCACCGAGCCTTGCATGGGGATTGACTTGGTTGGACTGGCTGATCGCAGGGCAAGAGGATCGGGGCTTTCTTCTGGGGGAATTTGTTGAATTTTTGGAGGTGGTGTGACGACGCGGAGAGGTTCTTGCCGAGGGGGTGGAGCTAATGGAGGAGGTGGAAGTTCCATTTGTTGTGCCTTACGTTCCAGGAAGTCGTCATAGAACTGTTGGGATTCTTGTGGTTTGTAAACCTTCGGCGGAGGCAAAGCGTGAGTTTGCAGTGGAGCAGACGGGCCACCCAGAGCAAAGGCGAGCGAAGACGAAGAAGTGCTGATACCAGGTGGTGGAGGGGTAGGATATGCGCTACTTGGCGCAGTGCGTTGAAACACGGATTGCGCGAAAGGATTAGTCTGGTACGAGGAGGGAGGTGCTGGGTCCACCCATTGTACGGGTTCACGATACTGATATGATCTGAAAGGCTTCTGTCAAGTTTGTATTCACTATATGCGCGTTTCGAACACGTACGGGCCAGCTTGCTCGTTCACCATTCTTACAGCCTCATTCCGCGTGTTTTCCCAATATCCCGAGTCATTCACCGGCACTTGAGGGGATGCCATGTGCTGTAATTGCTGGTCGTATTCTGAATATGGGGGTGGATTACCGTGTGCATATCTTGTCCCGTTGTGCATGTTGTAGTAGTGGGGTTGCGGGAATGTGGGTGCTGCAGTCAAGGTCATGTTGCTGATATGACGGGAAACTAGATTTTGCATCAGCATTAAATGGATTTTGAGATGACTGAAAGGCGCACTATGATGCGTTGGGGTTGCAGATGCAGGTGGATAAACCGCCAAAAGTCTCTGCCCATTTTGAACATTGGCCGGCACTACGCCGGTGTATGTCGTGGCACGGGGATCAGGAGGATGCTGCGCTCCATCTCCTCTACTGGGATGACCGCTGTTCTGGGGATACCATCGGTTATAGCTCATGCTGAGAGGACCTCACAGAGGTCATGCACTTGGGCAAGACGGGAAACCGGAAAATCCCAAATTGCTCGCGCGCGTGACGCGAATAGGAGGTCACGCCACGTGCGCCAGTGTGACTCCTCCTCGATGAGTTTTCGAACCCGGGAACAGTCCACAAATCTCTCATGCAACAGACCACCCACAACTCCCATTTATTCAGGCCATTCTTCCTCCTTATATTCACGAGCAAATCCCCGTAAATTAGACATGCCTGTCGTTGTCGAACGACCTCGAAACGTGCAGATGATGAGAGACCCATCGTTCTACGGCCTGAAGGCAGCTAAACAGCATAAGAAGGCAAAACAGCTCCCCTGGGTCGACATCAGTGACGACGACGACAAGGAAAAGAGGAATGGAGTCAAGCGAAAGTATTCCAGTAGCCACAATCGCCACGACCGCTCTCAGAATGGTCAGAACGGGCATAAACACAAAAAACGACGGCACTCATCACACTGCAGCGACTCCCCACACTTGAATGGAGTTTCAGACGAAGCGGGTCCGAGCCGACAAAGCATACCCCACACCAATGGCATGAACTCGGGCTCGATAAGTGCAAAGGAGAAGGTAATCCAAGAACAGCGTCGTCGGCTTCCTATTGCCCAAGGTTCGTCTTCTCGAGCGACAACCTTCCCCCACTTATTCGGCATATAGGAAGAGATGCCCTCATTGATGAAATAAGAAGTCACGATGTCACTGTACTTCTAGGAGAAACGGGTTCTGGAAAAACAACTCGTGAGTCCAAAGCTGTCGATTGTCAAACAGGCGCTCATTATGCACAGAGGTTCCTCAATACATCTTGGAGAGCGGAATAGCGAGAAACGGCATGATAGCAGTTACTCAGCCACGTCGAGTTGCCGCCACTTCTCTTGCCCAGCGTGTAGCGTTGGAGCAAAGTGTGCCCGTTGGAAGCCTTGTCGGTTACGCCGTTCGTTTCGACGAGAAGCACTCGTCCAAAACCCGGATAAAATACCTCACTGATGGGATGATCGTCCGGGAACTCATGTCGGATCCGCTTCTGAGCAATTACAGTGTGGTAATCGTCGATGAAGCCCACGAAAGGACGCTCCGAACGGATCTGCTCATAGCCAATCTCAAATCCATTCAAAAGCAGAGGAACCCAAGTCCCAACGACAAGGGGAAGGGGAAGGCCGATTCTTCCAACCCTCTCAAGATTGTCATTATGAGTGCTACTCTCGACGCGGAAAAATTCAGCAAATTTTATCACAAGTATGCTCCACTTTCTTACAGTCGCGTCCGCAGGACTGACAACCCGAAGTGCGAAAATTATCTACGTCAAGGGTCGGCAATATCCTGTCAAGATATATCACTCTGCGGAAAGCCAGTTAGACTATGCAGACGCTGCCATGCGAACGTTCTTCCAAATCCACACCGATCAACCACCGGGAGATGTATTGATATTCCTACCCGGCCAAGAGGATATCGAGAGTCTTCAAAAGTCAATTCAACTTTTTGCCAATCAACTACCCGTGGATACACCCGCGGTATGCTATGCACTTCTGCTGTTGTCGCCCGTAATGATGTTGACCAAGAATTTGTCTCAGGTGCTGACGTGTACCATGTTCGCTGCGCAGGACAACTCACAAAATAGCAAGGCTTTCAACCAAACGCCTCCCAACACGCGGAAATGCATCCTGGCCACCAATATTGCTGAAACATCAATCACAATACCTGGTATCAAATATGTTATCGACACTGGAAAGTGCAAGGAAAAGCAGTATCTTGCCAGATCTGCAGGTGGAGGTACGATGGCCTCCATATATGCGTTCCAATTTTACTCAGCCCCTTGTAGGATTTGATACTCTCTTGACTAGGGACATCACAAAGTCCTCTGCCATGCAACGAACCGGGCGAGCAGGTCGCGAGGTAGTGTTTCCTTCCTAGGTAGGGTGTTCCGGATATTAACGCGACGTAGGGCATGGGCGTCTGTTTCCGCCTGTACACAGAGGAGGCATATAGCAATATGGCGGTCTCAGGAGACCCCGAGATCCTCAGGTGCAGCCTCACCTCGAGCATCCTAAATCTCAAATGTCTGGGACAGAACCTCGAAGATATTGACCTCATGGACAAGCCCGATTTCGAGTCCAGCAAGTGATCATTTTCTCGATTACTCTTCGAGACCGCTGACCCTATCACAGTCGCCTCGGCCCTTAAAACGCTCTGGCTTCTCGGTGCAATCGATAATAATCAACAGCTTACGCCCGCAGGACGGAAAATGGCTCTATTCCCTCTTGAACCCCAATATGCCTGCGCCGTCGTCGCCTCGAAGGCATTCGCATGCACTTCAGAAATTCTTGACATCGTCTCGATCCTCTCTGCCTCCTCAAAGCTCTTCCTCGACATCACTGAGCAACGAGAGGCAGTTGCCGAAGCACGACGCAAATTTCGCCACCCAAGCGGGGACCACTGCACTATTCTCAATGCTGTAAAGGCTTATCGTGAGATCACCGCCTCCTCGAACAAGCACGGCCGACGAGAGTGGTGCCAGAAGCACTTCCTGAATGAGCGAACTTTTCTTGAGGCCAGGGATATCCGTGAACAGCTCGTGGTGACCTGTAGTCGAGTAGGGATAGACGCGACTGTGTCAGCGAAGGAGAACGAGGACGCGATTGTGAAGAGTATGGGTCATGGGCTTGCTGGAAATTCCGCTTTCTTGCAGGCAGATGGGACGTATAAGCAAACCATGGGACAGACGGTTCGTCCGGGTCAATATACCTCTGGCAACTGGTTGATGGCTTCTATTTCGCGTAGATCATCAAAGTACATCCCGGTTCCACTCTGTGTGACAAGAAGCATCCTGCCATCATATACGACGAGTTGGTTTGTGCTGATTTGTCTTGGTAGCGTGTTTCTTCGGTCTCATCGTGTTTCCCAACAGGTGTACACCAACCAGATATACGCCCGTGGAGTGTCCGCAATACCCAAAGGCTTCTTTTTGTCTCTTTCAGCTTTCAAGCAACGAAAAGCATAACGCCAAACCCACTGTCCTGGTACATTAACATTTTTTCCGGGCGTCTGGTTCAATCTATTTTGTTAGTCGATCAGCAGGGCCTGCCCCTTACCTTTCCACAAAATACATCATGCATTGTGGGGTTGACGTGGACACAAATAACCGCTCCAGGCCGTTCCTCATCAAAGGTACACCATGTCCAGAAGATATCGGGACACGATTCGGCCGGCCCTGAAGTAAATAGCGTCCAGTTCACGTGGTCGCGTGCAGCGTCGTCGACGATCTCATCTTTTGAACCTGAACAACCACCAGTGTTTCTGGAATATGAAGGATACCTGGCGAGTATACCTGGCCGGGATCGTCCATGAATTCGACGTCTTCAAGGAGTTTAAGAAGGGGCGGAAGGTGCCTGGATTCATAGATGGTGGTCAGGTTCGTCGACCACACCGGACGACTTTGTGGCACAAATTCGAGATCGCTCTCGGGAGAAAAGGGCCTCCCGCTGTCCTCGTTCCTCGATGGCACCACCGGTTTTCTGAAATTTTTAGTGCGCGCCTGTCCGAATTCGCAAGCGCCAGGCAGTTCCTTCAAGCCGTGATGCACGCTATTGAAGGTGAGATCCCATCTCTACTTTACGTTGATATCGACTTCTATCTATTGTGTACTTGCAGCTCATCACGACGCTCTCCATCTTTGCGGCTTCCTCCATCGAGACATCAGCGATAACAACATCATGATCACCAACGCTGGTCGTGGTATCCTCAATGACTGGGATATGGCCAAGAGGGTCGGTATTCCTGGACAGAAACCTCCTGCCCCATTTCCAGGTGCTAGGCACGCCTATCGGATGGTAAGGATACCCCTCTTCGCGTTTGCAGCTTTTCCTGATGTCGTCTACTTCACAGGGAACTTGGTATTTCATGTCGGGCCTTCTTCTCGTAGATCCCTATAAGCCGCATACCCTTCAAGACGACTTGGAATCTTTCTTCCACATCATCCTTTACTACTCCCTTCAGTGCCTTCCACACAGCAAACAACCTGATGAGGTCCAACACATTATCACCGATATCTTCGAGCAATGCCGACACCGGCCTTTTACCGGCCTATACATCGGTGGAACGGGAAAGCAAAGCGTGATCTTGTTCCCGACCAGCCTTGGTGTGCTCACGCTGACCGACAATGAACCCTTGACCGAATGGATTCTCTCGGCCCAGAGGGCCTTGAAATCATTCTACTTATATGTCTCCGCCGTAGCGGACGGTCACCCAGGCGCCGGAAATTCCCCCGCCATCGTCCCTCCCGACACGCGCAAGCTCGCGAACCACACCTACTTCCTACACCTGTGTGCAACTGCCCTCGGGGCACCTGACGCAGCATGGCCGGACAACCGCAACCCCGAGATGTTGGTTCCTCATCTTCCAATTAGGACAACCAAAAGAGTGCTAGTACTCGAGCGCACGGCCGACGCCGAGCATGACCTGTCGGCGGTTCTGGTAAGCCTCCAAAGAAAAACATGCAATAGTCCGCCTCCAGGCTTCTCCAATAGAGCTGGGTGTTACGCATGAACCACCGTCGTATCGTTATTAAACTTCTTGCTCGTCTAAGTTTCAATCCGCAATTTTCGACTCGTATTACCTGGAGTGGGGGTTCGTGCTCACTGCCATACCGAGTAACTTTCCCTCAATTTTGGCTTCTGAATTCCTGTTACAAAGGTCAGCGTCCAAATCCGATGACTAAATGCTTCAGCCACCGGGAGCAGGTATTTTTTGCAAAGTCAGACTTGAATTAGCCTATTTCACGTCCTTTCCAGTCCTCGTGAACCGCATCAATCACGTGGTCACGAACAGGCGCCGTGCCAACGGCCCGACACGGCTTAGGCTAGGCAGCTCCTTCACTGTCACCCTCTAACTATGTAGCTACCTAACCTCGAAGCCTTTGCCCTTGCCGTGCCCCTTCAAGAAGCTGCGGAGAACTGGGCCGGGACAGAAGAACTCTTCATGGATTTTGTGAAGTCACTGCGATGCAGCTACCCAAGGCACTGCTCCCAAACGCAAGCTAAAGCAGGCGGTCCTTATAGCAACACACGACACGCCCTTCGTGTTGGAGGATCGCTTCCCCATATTCGGATCTGGACATTCGCCACGCCACAAACGGTGAGTGGGTACAAGCACTCGCAGCTCACCTCTCGGTGCGTGAGCGGCCTCCTTTTGTTTTGGAGTCGACGTCTCACACACAGTGACTTTTGTTCATCTCACCTCAGTCTGAAATAACATAGAACTAGCCTGCCAGGCCGGACTGGAGTAATGCGATCGTGCGCCCTCTAGACACAGGAAGTCTTTGGCCACGAAAACCCGTCTGCTGCTTGTCTGGAAACTCTGAATTGCCGTACTGGTTCGTGCTCGATGTACGAATCGTCCCTCGACGCATTGCTCCGCAACCACTACGTCCTCTCTCCGGGACAAGCGTCGACAGTCAGGACATCCATCCAGGAGATCGATGTCCATCTCAGGAGCCTGGACGCACGGATATCCCGCCTGATTACTGAGCTCGTAGAGACAACCACCCAACGGAATGCTCTGCTGGTCCAGCGGACCAAGTACCTCGGCCCACTTTCGCTTTTGCGGTCTTTTCCACCCGAGGTCCTAGGAGAAATCTTCTTGCAGGCCGCGCTGGACAACCCTCACACACGTTTACGATTGTCTCATGTATGCCGACACTGGAGGAACGTCGTTCTTCGAATACCGTCCCTGTGGTCAACCTTAGATTTTAGCGACGAGGACAACACCAGAGAGCCGGTTCCATCTTCAATCGAACAGACCATTTCGCGTCTCTCGCACGCTGGTAGCCTCCCTTTGAATCTGAAGTACGAACCAGCGCCGTCTCCTCTGCTGGCCGATCCTCAAGAAGGCGCTGATGAGGAAGAAGTCGGAGATCCGGCGCTCGTCCAGACCCTGTTCAAGGTCGTCAATAAGGATAGATGGAAGAGTCTGTCGATCACGAGCAAGAATTCTGCAGACCTCCAGCATGTTTTCGGTGGGTATTATATTTGGGATAGACTCGAGAGTCTTTCGCTATCCGCAAGGCACAGCTGGACCGCGTCTACCAAGATCCACGGAGGCGATGTATTCCGGCTTCCGTGCCTCAGAAAGCTCTCCCTTCACCTCGACCGCCAGGAGATCGACAACCACACAATCGACGGGCGGCCATTTGCGATACCCTGGCCACAACTTACGGTGCTAGATCTTGAGACCAATTCCTCTCCCAAGGAGTATCTGGACATTCTACGCGAATGCGTTCTGCTAGAGCAATGCACCCTGGCCTTCGATGTTCCCGACCCGGTCCTCGACAATCCTCTCGACCCGCCAATTTCAATGGCGACGCTTCAAGAGTTTCGGTTGTCGAGCAACGAGTTCCCAATCCACTTTCTATCTTCTATCAAGGCTCCTGTCCTTCGCAGGTTCACCTTCGAGATAGCCGAAGAGCCGGGCGTGGTCGAAGAAGAGGTGTCGTGGTTCTTGTACGACGTAGGACACACGCTGGAGCTCCTGGACATCCACTTGTATGATGTTGACAACGACGTCTTCCTCGGGTGTTTCGATTCAATGGACAGCTTGCAGGAGCTCCGCATCCGGACGACAGAGCGGGTCTCACAGGTGGAGACCCTCCTCAAGGCTCTTACCCTCTCAATCGATAACAGTCGACTTTGTCTTCCCAAACTAGAGCGGTTCTATATTACTCTCTACCTGACGCGCAACACCGAGTCCTTATTCCTCTCCCTGGTTGAATCACGTTGGTGGCCAGCGGACAAGGAATGCATGTTTGTGTACGATGAAGACAAACCATTTGAGCGAATCAAATCTGCGTCGCTGCAAAATCTTTCGTCCGAACTGACATGTAGGGAAAGGATGGAATATTTGCGAGAGAAATGCGAGGGCTTGGAGGTGCATTACACTACGCTTGAAGACGATGTTGATATGATGTATTGAGGGTGTACAAGTTCAACGTGTATTCGCTTGTTAGTACATACTCTATCAATAAAACGGCCTGATGTACAACCTTTCCCAAATAATGTAAGAAATAAAAATACAATACAGAATGTTACAACTTTTGAAACGAAAGGATACCGCGGCTCGCTGCGCGTGGAAGCCTCGAAGAAATCAAACTCGCCACGCTTTCCACGTTGACGCGTCCGCCGATCTCGAAATGAACTGATCGCAACCGCGTGTAGTACTCGCTCGCAAAAACCTCGTCGAAATATTCCCAGTTAACGTCATACTTGTCGAGGACGCCGGTACGGGAGATGTGAATGGAGAAGACGATGTGGGCGAGGTTCGACGGGCGCACCGACGAGATGACGCGCGGGGCCCAGAACAGCGCCGTGCTTTGATGCGCGTAGGTGTCGTTTACGAGATTCTCGATCCGCAGGGTGCGAAGGTTCGTGAACGTGGACATGCCCTCGCAAGGGTCGATCCCGAACACCTCCCAAAACCGGTCGGCCATCGTCACCTTCGCGGGACGCTGGTAGTGTGGCCGCACCGACGCGGCGCGCATCTTGTCGATGAAGTCGGTGGCGCAGATGTGCCCCTTCTCGCCAAACCCAAAGGAAAACGCCATATGCTCGAAGCAGGGGCCGATTTGGAACATGTACTTGCCGACGTACGGCGTGTCATACTCCTCGATGGGCCCGACATCGAAGCGCGAAACTTTCGGTAGCTTGGGGTGGAGGACGATCCAGGTGAACAACTCGCGCAAGGGAGTATCGCGTAAACGAAGGTGGTCAACGAACGGCGGTAAGACTCGACTCTGGATCTCCGCCCTGTTCTTCCCCGAGCCTCCTGCCTCCCAACATACTTGCTCCAGAGCGAGGGACTGCAGATATGGAAACGAGCATATGAGGTCGAGGAGGTCGAGGAAGTTGAGGAAAAAGAGAGAGTGGAGGTGTAAGTGGGTGAGCATCGGGGATGATTTTGCGAAGAGGGCAAGGACGTTTGGTGCCGGTGTATGTCCATCACTGCCGACATGAACGCGTTTGACGTATGGGAGAATGGCGGGAAAGAGTGTGGTGTCGATGACCTCAAGGAGGTATTGCAGCTTCTTGGGCGTCAACGACAGTGTTCGGAAAAGATGAATGCGGCTCGAATAGAGCCACGAGCGACACACGAGGCTGCAGTGTTTCAGAGACACCAAATCGTGTTGGAGGAGCTGAATAACGTGGTCCGCGAGCTCCTGGGGGAACTCCAGGTAGGTGGACTCGCTGAGTGTGATGATTGTCGGCGACATGGCTTCGCACCGCTCCTCGGTGGTGGTCGGGAGGGAGGAAGATTGAGTTCGTCTTCGTCAGGGCGCCATTATATGAGGTCGAACGTTCTGCACACGCCAGGGGTCTGCTTCCCGATCGCATCCAATTGACGAAGCGCAGAAAGGGGCTTCTTCCGTTTTCATGAGGTTTTCCAGGGTTTTTCTCGGTCGTGGCGGCCAGCCAACTCCACTTGGTGGATGAACCATATCACGGCGACCCTGGAATTCTAAATGAATGGATCAGCGATCCGTGGTTTCTTGTGGGCGATGAATCGGCTTGAATCAGCCGAGAAAGACGGCAGCTAACCTCCTATTCGTATTCATGATCGACATGCGAGACACGCGAGCAAACGCCGGAAGGAAGCAAATCGTGCAAACGGAACCGGGAATAGTCGTCATAATCTTTGCTTCGATTGAGCGCCCGCCAGTGATGCCTGATAGAAAAAACGAATTGAAGTCCGGACCAAGTATCCAAGTGATGAAGAGACCGACCAGAGAGGTTTGACAGTATAGCACCTTTCTAGAAAAATTCCCCATTCGTATGAATCGAAGGAAGCTTAGGCAGAGAGCTGTACGAGAGAAATGTCTCGGAGCAGAGTCCCCTCAACCCTCAACCCCTATCAGGCATCGGGCATTGGGCATTGAAGCAATTTTTAACCTTTTACGCAGTGCGAAGTAGACTAATTCGAGTAGAAAGCACTCACGACCTACGCCGCGGAAGAATGCAACCCAGTCGATGTTTAGCGCCTTTAGAGGAACCAATCTTGGAAGCATCGGCTTGGACATTCGTGATTCGCTGAGACTAGAGACGCTGGCGGCCGAAAGGCACCCATAGTAATGCGCTCAGTGGCACCTAGAAATCGGTGGGTGTATGCTTCCGAGGTGCAAGACCGCCTATGTCGATATTTAGTACGGAGTCTATTATTAGAAACCCGAAGTAATGGCGACTCGGGCAGCGTGAACACTGGGGTAAAAGCACCGACCAGGGCGTTTCTTTCGGGCTCACTTTTTGTGCGACATATCACTGATTGAGTTTGCAGTAGATAGGCGTGCAGCTTTTCGTGTGGTTGCCGACCAGATTCTTAGGAAATCAAGAGAGGGACGTTCAGCTCGCCGGGTTGCCGTCCATGTGTACGACGCAGTGCGTTCAACATTGGGTACTTGGTTGGCAACTAGCCGTGAAGGCAGTCAGGCTTCGTGCCCTGAGGCTTGAGGAACGACCTTTTACAATGGAATCCAAGAAAAGACGTCGAAAGCGAACGAGGACGCAACTTAAAATAAGGGTTTGCTCAGCAAGACATTTTTGATCCGGTATCAAGGAGGTTTCTTACAGAAGTCCCTTTCGGTTGTCAACATTGGGTTATTGAGATATTGGATACTTCCAAAAGTTGGTAAGTAAGCGTTGGACCTCTCTCGAGACGGCGGGGAAGGCGTAGGAACTGCCCACCCAGTTGACAAAGGGTTTCTCACCTCCCATGATTCCTGTGGGATATCCATCACCCAATATACCTCCCATACTTCGCAAACTCCTCATCCGCTCTCAATCTCTCCATGTCTTCATCCCTTAGACAAAGTGCAGCCGCAATCTCACCATCCAACGCCTTAGGCATTAGATATAGTAAACTCTCCACCGGCGGAAACTGCGGTCTTCGCACAGCCTCAGGTTTACCCAGTCCAAGGTTGAAATCCAGGTCATAAAAGTCTTGCTTCACCCACGAACTCAACGCGATGTCTGCTGATACGTTAAGCGTCGCTGTAACGGAGGCGCTGCCTTTGTCTGGCGTGCGGTGGAGGAAGGTCGCGAGAGCACGGGTCTGGTACCCGAGATTCGATGTCTTGGGGTCTACAGCCAAACGAAGCTGGGATGCGACTCTGCCCAACGGTTCCTCGACCAGCTTCTGAGCCGTGTACGTGTGGTACGTCATATTCTGCACAATTCCGGGGTACGTGGGTGAAATACAGAGATAGCGTCGTGGATCGATGGCGCGGGCGAGTGTTACCTCAGCTGTAGGATCTAAGCGGGGGAGGCGGGCGCGGATGATAGATTGCCAGATAAAGGCGCTGAGGGCGTCGTCGGTAGAGATATAACCTGAGGCGAGGGTTGCATTTTTCGTAGCGAGCGACTTGAGAGCGGCGAGAGAGTGAGAGGGGAAGGTGAAGTATGCCCAGGAGCATTTTGGAGGGGGATCCGGTGCTGGGTGGGCATTGGTGTCCTTAGAGATGGCTTGTGATGGAGCGGGCTTTACCATCTGATGAGCGAGCTCGGCGCCTGGCTTGTAGGAGTCGTCGAGTAAGGGTATGACGTTACGGCGGTCAATATTTCCTGATGATAGCTCTTCACTTGTAAATTGTTCATTGCGGCAGGCTTTTGACAAGAGATCGATGATCTGACCTTGGCCAGTCATGTCCATTACATTGTGCTGGCCGACGAAGGTGAGCAAGAGACCGCCGGTGATGAAAGTGGCTTGGAGAAGAAAAACTGGGGATGGGGACCCGTCGGGGATTCCTGGGAGTGTGTTGCGAGGAGCAATGATGCTTTCGTCTAGCATGTTGAAGGGGAAGTTAGCTCGTCTGAACTCGTCCATTGTTGGTATTGAAGGATCATTTCGGAGATCTTTCACGACCAGACGAGGTATGTTCCCCAATGGTGCGATCTTGAAGATCCCTGACTTGCCTTCACCTGAGCCTTCGTTAACAACCTGGCCTGCTACCCATGGAAAGCTCGCTGACAGTCGTTCAAGACCATTCGTCAACGTGTTGATGATCGCTGAATGTGAGGAAGCATCGGCCACCGAAAAGCAGCAGCATATCTGAGTGTACAAATTGCTGAGTCCTGGCTGCTGCCCGAAAACGTCTAGGTCGTAGTTCAGGTCCATGTGTGGGGCGGCAACGTTGACCTGGTCGAAAACAGCGGGGGTCCGGGGCGGCACTCACTGCACCGCCACCATGTGACCACCATCAATGACGCGTCCGTTCTGCGATCGCCAGTACATAGCCCTTCTCTTTACTAGAATTGCATTGCTATCCTTATCCTTCACACATTTTCTAATAATGGCTCCAGTTAAGCTTTATGTGTATGATCTCAGCAATGGATTGGCCCGACAGCTATCCCGACAACTTACGGGAAGACAAATAGACGGCATTTGGTAAGCAAGACGACTCAAATTCTCTGGAGGACTAAGCTGAACGATGATAATTTACTAGGCATACGTCGGTGGTTGTATTTGGGAAAGAGATATTCTATGGCCAGGGAATAAGCATTACACCTCCTGGTCGCTCTCATGTGCGTCTCTCTAACTGTATCAACCGCACTAACTGCTCAGTGCTGACCCAACTTTCAGCATGGGCAACCTCTGCAAATCTTAGACATGGGAGAGACGTCGTTGGGGGAAGATATTTTCAACGAATATCTACAAGAAATGACGGATCATTATACTGCTGACAAGGTGAGTACTCGTTATCCCCTACCTGCGCATCAAATGCTGAACGGCATACAGTACCATCTTCTAGGTATCGAGTGCCTTTGTCGAGTTCGAAACATGATCTCATGCACGAACAGAATTTAACTGCAATTCATTCACTGATGACTGCGTCGGGTTTTTGACTGGCCAGAGTGTGCCTGCCTTCATCAAAGGTGAGAGTATCCAGACATCGTGTTGTGGATTGCGTTTACTAACTACGTCACCGATAGACTTACCTTCCGATTTCCTCTCGACACCTTTTGGAGCAGCTCTACGACCGACTATAGATGCCATGTACAGACGACCAAGTCCAGGAACACCTTCTGCGCCAATACCATCCCCTTCTACAGCTGCCAATGCCTCCCCCGATCCCCAACTCGCAGCATCGATCTTGCAAGCTGTGGCATCCCAAGCTCAAGCAGCTCCGGCACAAGCCAACGGCCACGTACAAGCAACGAAGTCACTCACCGGACCTCTGCATATGATTACGAACCCGACGTCTTTCCGTTCTTTCTTGAAGAGTCACAGAGCCGCCGTCGCCTTCTTTACGAGTGCAACATGTCCCCCGTGCCGTATGATCGAGCCGATTTTTGAGCGACTGGCGGAAGAGAAAGGCCTTCACGAAGGAAGAAATGGAGCTGGTTTCGCGAAGATTGATATCGACGTCGGAATGGGCAGAAATCTTGCAGAAGAGTGGGTTATTCGTGCAACCCCGACGTTCATGTTTTTCCTGGATGGGAAGAAGGTTCGTCTCACTTTGGCTGGTGTTCGGCTGATTATTTATGGCCTCTTCTCTAGCTTGACGAATTGAAAGGCGCGGACGCAAATGAATTGAGAACCCAGGTAGATTTGCTGCTTTTCCAAGCATACCCACGTAGGCGATCATCTTCAAGTTGCCATACAATTTCTGAAAGCTTCTGACGATAGCACACCCACACACCGCGATCTCGCTTCCTGCAGTCCAAGCCCTTTCCCTGAATGCCATCATCTTCTCCCAAGTTCCCGCATTCGATACTGTGCTCACTAAGCAGCACTCCTTCATCGACGATCAGACCTCCTGGCCGAGTTCCATTCAGACCAAAGACCAAATCAAAGGAACCCTCTCTGGCGTCGTGCTGCCCTACCTGAAAGCGCGATTCCCCTCTCCGAGCCCCGACAAATCGACAAAGAATCTTCCATCAGCTACCCCAGCTATCCTCACAGCATGGGCACAAGCAACAACTGCGATGGCCTCGGCCCTGCCGATTGAATCGCTCTTCCCTGTAGTTGATATGTGGCGGATCGCCTTTCTCGACCTATCAGTAGGAAATTGGATGGCGACCCTGGTCCCTACGACTCCACCTACCGATCCGCTCGGTGTTTTCCTGCCCAAGGCGGTTCAAGCCCTCGAGTCAACATCGAAGGGAGCTCGAAACTACATCCTTACCGTCCTTCGTCTGCTATGCAATGCTTTTTCTGGCGCGGCGCTGGCTCAGAGGATGTTGAGGAGCGAGCTGAGGGATGCAATCACGAGTGTGCTCGTCCCGAGCTTGCTGCATTCTGATGCGCTCGTACGCACGGCGTCGGCGAGTTTGGCGTTTAATGTCGCTGCAGTGTTGCAGAAGGACCGCGTCGAGGCAGTAAGGAGCGGCCGCGGGATCCAGGCCGACTCGGAGGACGAACTGGGAGACTGGCAGGTCGAGATGGTCAGCGCTGTCATTGAGGCGCTCCACAGGGAGAAGGAGAACGAAGAAGTTGGTGAGTTCACTATGGGTTGCCTTTCACCGCTCGCCCAAAGCACTAATAACTTGTTGGCATTGTAGTCCATCGTCTCACGGCAGCTCTCGCATTCTTCGTGCGCCTTTCCCCGCATTATGAAACTGCAATCCGGCCTCTTCTGGATGTACTTCAGACCAAGGACACGCTGAAGAGCAAGCTCACCATAGGTTCCGGATGGACGGTGGAGGGGGGTCTTGCGAAGAAGGATGTGCGGAAATTAGTAGACGAGGTTGCGACCAAGTTATGTCCGTAAGAGACAGATATACATTTTAAGTACTGGGTTTTGGCTGGAACCATGTTCTCTTGGAAGAGTGGAATAACATAAGAATTCATATACCAGGAAGGTCGACACGATGGGACTTGAGCTTGAGCTTCAAACTACCTGCCGATTCATGTCATCAGACTATGTTTTCATTTATCCGACAACGACGAACAGAATGGTGTTATTCGTAGGATGAGTCCAGATGTCGCATGTTACCATTCAATATTCAGCTCAAGCTCAAACTTTAAGTAACTGTCTGTGGCAAACCAACCATCTGGTGCTGAAGGAGTTCAATGAAGACGAAAAAGTCGAGGACATCCAGTTTCAAGTCGGAAACAGTGTTGGATCGACATTGAACTAAGGCCTTGGAACCACGGGAACTATCTGCATTGACGGGCGCGATAGTCATGTCTGGGGGTGAAAATTATAAATAAATAAAAAGAAAAGGAAAATCGAAAAAGGAAAGAGGAAGGAAAGGAAAGGAAATAAGGAGAGGACCATGATCGCTCATTAACGCTCTCTTCCGCTTGCTCCCCGCACTCCCATTCTGAGCCTGTGCTGTCACCTATGGCCCTGACGTCTTGCCTGAATGGGAGAAATTCCACGATAAAACCGATCGGTGATGAGCTGGTTCATCACAATAGTAGCTGGGAATTGATGGTGGGAGGATTTATTTGTCACTTTTTGCCTTTTCGAGACAGCGGGAATGCAATAGTAGCTTAGATCGGGAAATAGTGCTATAGATGGCATTGCACATAGTAGTACTAGTATACAGTAATTTATGTCTAGGTCCTACCAACTATTCCAGCACTTCCAATGGTCACCTCTCTTGGCCGGATTGCGCCCTTGACAGGCCACCTTTCCACATTCTCGACATGGCTTATCACATTTAGTGACAGGTGACAGCACAGTCTCAGAATGGGAGTGCGGGGAGCAAGCGGAAGAGAGCGTTAATGAGCGATAGGAGCTGGGAATCAAGATGATGAGTCGGAAAGATGAATAAACCAAAACTGGTTTGACTTACATGTGGTGTTGTTCCCTGCGTGCACCGGCAATGTGCTCGCAGTGACGGAAGTGTCAAACGTCGACCTATTTATGAAAACATGGGAGTTCAGCTCACGTTCTGCGCGTCAAGCGGTACTCACATTGTTAGAACATGCCTGTCGTCACGAAGAACCGTTTCTGAAATTGAGAATTGTTGCGTTTCGCGTATTCGACGCGACAGACACATTTCATGCCTCGAAAATGTTGAAGTCGTCGTCGAGCCAATAAGATACTGATTATGTAACTATTCCGGACAGTTCCGGCGGCCCGTACTATTGTCATACAATTGCACCCAGACATGAGTAACGCGCCCATTGACGAAGCAAATGTAGAAACTATAAATTAAAAAAAGTATTCTGAATATGGAGGTAATAATAAGAAAAGTGAATCGACGAGTCCAGTCACCGCCACTAATTATTCTTCTTTCCCCTTCCTCTTGCAGTCTTTGCGGGTGGCAGGGGCTTCATTTGCCGCTTTGGACGTTGGAGAGGTTCCGGAGAGGAAGGAGGCACTATTTCGGGCATACAATAGGAAGGTCCAGCCTGATATGACATCGTCGTCTCAGATGACTTCAACTTTTTCGAAATCGACGTCCCCAGCCCTTCGGACTTGCGTTTCAGTCCGAGCGCGACTTGCATTTGGATCATTGTCGAAGGAGGCTGGAATACAGTAGCATGCTTCTTTCGGTTATCTGGCCATCCTGGTTCATTGAGGGCGCCGGTGAAGAGTGCAATGAAGGACTGGTGGTCACGAAGGAGAATCTGCTCCGGAAGAGGCGGCAGCATGAATTCTACCTGAGCTCGGGCGACGGCGAGGTCACTGTTCGCACCAGCCTTCTCGGCACGAGAAATGGCCAAATCTGTAGTATCCTCTCTGGAGGAATTATTGAAGAGCGTGAGCTGCTTGAAGGCAGATAGGACGTCCTTTATCCACTTTGTTAAGGGCTTGTTGTTGTGGAATTCTAGTTTGCGAACGGGAGAGTCGGACATGCGCGTGAGCGCTGCATATTTGCCTTCTCCACCCATGTACAGTCCAGTGTCCGGGTCGTGTGTGCATTGGGCGTAAACATTGCGTATGAGATTACTCAGTTGCTCATCGCGTTTCGCACAAGGAAGATATTGAATGGTGAAGAACACGGCGACCCAGAAGAAAGATTCTAGGTCGTCGAAGAGGTCGGCGATCTTTCCTGGATATCGGAGTACAAAGTTTGACATAAAATACCAGGTGCCCTAGGTAACAAGTCAGAAAATGGGGCGCAGTGATAGAATGGCCACTAACGGTGCGGTATGGATGTCGTCGACCCGTTTTTATCTTAGCCTTGTCCACCTCTTTCTCTTTCTCGCTCATTTTCGCCCAGCGTTCAGGGTTCGCGATCTTAGTCGGAATCCGCTTCGCCAAATCCCAATCATTAAGGATACCCTCGCCATCGTCGCTCATCAGGACATTGTTGCCGCTGACGTCACGATGAAGGATGCTGCAGTTGAGGTAGGCATCTTGGTGAGCTAATCATGAGCCCGAACCCAGTCAGTAAGAAGCTACAGAAAACAGAAAGTAGAACGACGCACCGATGACCGCGTGATTGATCGCCGTCATAAGGTCTTTGGGGGTTTTGAAGAAGTCGAGATGGTTTCCGACGAAGTCTTCGGTAAAGCGATGGTGAATTCTTTTACAGAGTTTAGCTATGGGACCAGCTCGCCACGCCGCATCGATGTCGTCCTGAGTGATAGTCGAGTGATAGATGCCAGGGATGTCGTCGCCGTATTGGAATTTCGGGACATGGCGCACACCTGCAGCGTTGAGTTCCTTCAGGATGTCCGACTCTTTTTCCATCCCCTCACAGTCAGCGCGCCATGTGTCTTTCAAGAAAACGACCTTCTTCTCTTCAAGATCATAAGCAGGATAGGCACGCGTCGCTCGTCCAGTGAGAGCCTTGGGTTCGGCCATGGCCCCCCACACGGCGAAGTCGCGCACTTTGCCATCCTCGGTGGGAACCTCGAGAACAACGACGGGTCGCTCCTTCTTTGGGGCCCAGCGGCTCAAGGCGGTCATGGCAGCATTTCTTTGTTCATCAGTGGGCACTTTGACGGTCTTGTCAATACCTTGCTGCTCGTCCGTGAGCCGAGCGAAGCGCCAGAGGAACTCCGCTAGCGCTTGCGAGTTGGTCCGATACTTGATGGCCTCCGTGACAATGATGGCGCTTCGATCGTGGTAGAGGATGCGAGCCTCCTTGACGTTCATGAAAACCATGAAGGTGCGCGTGCGATGTTGGCGAGAGCAAATCTGTGTGATGACGCCGGCGAGTTGACCACGAAGAAGAATGTCCTTTTGTCGGATCTTTTGGAATGGATATTTCTTGCGATCCTCTCCCTGAACCTTGTTGCCGGGGTCTTGGAACGGGGTGGTGTTGTCGCCCTTGAGCTCGAATGGAAGGATGTTTTTCTCGAAGGAGCAATCGATCGTAGGGCCGTCCTTCTGGTCCGCAGTAAACACAAAAGATGGATCACCGAGCTCATCGTCGACACTCTCGTCGTCGCCGCTCTCGCTGGTGTCACTATCGCCGTCGCTGTCGCCAGAGAAGTCCTCGGGATTAGCGTCGACATCCCCGCTTTCATTATCACTAGCAGTGGGAGCCAGAGGGTTGGTGGCGTTGTCGTCATCCGCGGGGAAGATGCCAACGTCGGGTCTTAACTGTGTGCCGTCGTATGCGTTGGGGTCCCGATAGTTTGAGGTATCTATGACGGCGAAGGACGATCCTAAGAGGCCCGCTTCTTCAATGAGCTTCTTCTGGAGGGATCGGTCGGTCTAAAGTTGCTAGAGTGTTGGATTGCGACTTACTAATGCGGGATACATCGCGGCCTCCTTCCCAGCCTTCTTCCCAGCCTTGGGTATCTTGTTGAAGTATTTCCGCCCCACTAGATTATTGGGGACAGGTTCGTCGAGGTGCATATGGTCAGCAAAGAAGTTCTCTAGAGGTTTTGGGCCGATCCAGTGCAAATCGGAATCGTGTGCCATCTTCTCGTAGTATTTCTTGTGTCCAGGAAGGGCTTCGCAAGGAGGATAAGAATTGTGCGTGTTCTTGATCGGCGTGACGTCGACAGTGGTCTTGGTTGGACTGGATACCGGGCTGGGAGTGAGCTCGGACATGGTGAGGATCTGAAATGAGAGACTCACCGCTTGTGCAACCTTTTAAAAGTCTATGCGATTGTCACCGAGAGCCACAAAAGCTGAAGTGGCCGCTTGGACGTCCGTATTCGATCCAAAATCGCTGGACAATGTCTTCTGTGGCCGAAAGTCTGCGTGTGCCTATGGCGGGCCACCGGTGAACAATATGCTGATGACTGTTGGGGGTCAAGTTGCAATGCTTCTTTTGGAAGGAGAATTGCACGTGCCATTCGCGTCTTTGCCGGCCCTGAACACATCCGCAGGCGTCCCTTCTCGACAACCTTCATATACAGACGGTCATCGGTCTATCGGACGCTTTGCTGACTCTCCCTCCGACGTCGTACACAACGTTAAGGGACGAAGGACATAATTATGGCATCCCTTGACCTATATCACACTGGTGAGCTTCACAATTTAATGTCATGGACAGGTTCTCACAGTCGTTTTCTCCCAAGCTATTTTGAAGAACTTTCAACAGCCTGCAGCTTCACAATTCGAACAGTTCATCGGAACAAACTATGTCCCAACTGAGAGTCAAGTGTCCCAGCTCAGCACTCTGCTCGACGAATTCCTTGTAAAGCAAAACACTCTCAAAGCAGAAATATCAAAGATTGAGGCTATCTACGACAGTCTGCTCGATCAATATGAAGCCTTTTCAACAAAGATCGAAGCTATTCGCAGCCTCGTGTCCCCGATGAGACGCGTGCCCAGCGACATCCTACGAGAGATCTTTTATCAGTGCCTCCCGACAGACCGAAACCCTATAATGAGTATGGGGCATTGCCCCCTGCTGTTGACCCACGTGTGTCATAGTTGGAGAGATCTTGCACTCTCCACTCCCCGACTCTGGGCAGCTCTGCATATCAATACCCCTACATTTCAATCGATGCATATCACTGCCTCCACCACGGGAGGCCGTAAAGACCTAGTCCTACTAGAGGCAAACAGGAGAGCAGCAGCGACAAATGAATGGCTTGGAAGAAGTGGAGTCCTTCCACTGAGTATATCTCTCGCACGAGACGGATGGGCTCCGAGTGAAGATTCCAGCCTGTTCTTCAAACCGCTTATCGACTCATTGCTCAGTGTTTCCTCTCGGTGGAAAAGGCTAGACATAGCAGGGTTTAGAGGTGCCTTCCAAGAGATCGCCCGAGTCAACGATATCCCCCTCTTGGAATCCCTCTCCGTCAATGAAAGCCTTGGTCAAGCCTTGCCAGAGGGGTTCGAAACATGGCTTACAAGCAGTCTTCTCAAAGCCCCCAGTCTACGCATGGTTTCTCTCTGCCATGCGACTGCAGACCCTTGGCAGCTTCCATTAAATTGGTCTCAACTTACATCCCTGTCGCTAAAAGGACCCGCTATGTATATGTTGGATGAACGTAGGGTCGCTGTATTCAAGCTCGTCTCGGCATTGCGTTCATGTACCCGACTCATTTCCTTTTACTTCGAATTCTTTCCGCGTGGGGGATTGATGATCGAGCCCAACAGCTATAATGAAGAAGATTCGTCTCTCGCTCTCACCATGCCCTCGCTCACCAAACTCGGGGTGTATGACTCACAAATCAGGTTGTCTTATTTTTTCCGGACATTTAATGGTCCATCACTTCGAGAGTTTGAATACAAGTTTCACAGATCCGGAGCCTCCCCTGGTTCTCCCCCCGAACTGTTAATCCCCTTTCTGTCCAGAGCACATGCACTGACGAAGCTCACGCTGGTCGCGACCGACTTCACTCAAGACAGATTGATCCCACTACTTTGTCACTGCCCCAAGCTCACCTTCCTCTCCCTTTTGATTGACGGGGACGACTACTGTGGTCAGACGCTCGACGACCATTTCCTCAAGTCACTTGTTTCACCTAACGAAGATGGAAAATATCTCTGCCCCAGCTTGGACGAATGGCACTGTCAGGGTCCAACAAGGTTTACAGATGAGGGGATCCTCGACTTCATCACGCGCAAACAAGATGCAAGTCTTCCACAGATCGCGAAGCTCAAGCGATTGCACATCGCATTTACAAATCGGATACACACGGTAGATATCTCTGGGAAGACAGAAGGATTTGTCGAGGACGGACTCGATCTTCAATTGTCTTACAGCCCCGATGACATCGAAGCTTTTGCCCGTGCATTATGAGCGCGATCATATAGAATGCAGGGACGCAAGGAGCCGCGAAGGAGAATGCGAGGCTAATGAGCAGCAAATCTAACAAAAAGGACCACGGCTCTCATCGATTGTGGCGTATTTAAAAACTAGCTGCCTAATATGAATAGATGATAGATCACGAATGCAAGAGCAACTGGTAGTCTGGTTGTTATGGCGCTGCCACGATCACTACTTGCTGGCTAGCGTGGACACCCTCCCCTCCTTTGGCGATGTCTTTCCGTCCCCGTATGGGCCCCTATAAATCATAAGGGGCAGCCATCGGCGCGTCAAAGTTGATTGAGACGAATTCTCGGCCTCCAAAGCCTCGCAGCTTGTCACGAGCATTTCAGCTACAAGCACTGAATTAGTTGTGTTTTTCTGAAAAAAATAAATGAAACCTACAAGGCTAGGGCGGAATTGACGTAGCATTTGCTCAGAGGAAGGGTGAACATCAGATGATAGTAAGTATGTGGAAGAACCTGGCACAGGATCAACGCGACGATGCAGCACAGTCTGTAGAAAGATGTCATTGTCATCGTTGTTGGCCTACGATAGCAGAAAGAGTACATGACAAAAACATACGTGGTAAGGATCCCCGCATTGATGGTGTAGGTAATTAGCTTTCGCATCACCTCATTCGTTCTGGAGTGAGCATTTTCGACGTTCGATAAGTTACCGAATACCGCAGCCCCAGTCTCAATGCAAAACAGACCTTCTGATGGTACAGGAGCGGCGTTTCATGAGAAGCCACGTAACACCGCCTGTTATGAGTCCATTGGCGCCAATCGACAACGAATAAATAATTGTTGGCAAGTACTAGATCAATGGAAAAGGAGTCGATGAGACAAATAGAATACACTCGCAGCGAGCTGAACGACTTGAAAGAATGTTCCCCCTTTAAATAACAGCACCATGTAAACTGGGTACTCGAAAGTGAGTTGAATGGTTTAGCGCCCATGTGGCAAGAACTCTCTAACCTGTGCAGGCAGAACAAGACCCTGTGCCAAGAATGACCTAAATTGACGAGTAGGTTGCAGACATCGTTCTTCATCGAAGCCACAACACACGATGAAAATCGAGACACTATTGAGAGTCCTTTCGCAGGCAATACAGACTAGATGCCAGACGTATTAATTTATTTTCCGAAGAGCGATAGGGCATGAACATGGCCGTAAGATAAGTGGCGATGAGGCCGGCGCCAGTGGTTGGGGCAATTGGAATAACAATTGCAGACGTTGAGTTCATGACGGAAGTCGTCACATTGGAGGCGAAGTTCATGTCAATGCCGGTATCGCTTCATTTTTTTAAACTTAAACATGAAGTATGCCATGAATGAGAGCCCCGAGTGTCAGGGAGCTCGACAAGGACCGAACTTGGGGATTAAAGAGTCACATACAAATGTTTGGTCCTGTGGGCAAGTGAAATCAAACAATTGATACGTCTGCCTTCCAACTGCCGAGTTATTCAAACGTCGAGTCACGCCCAGTACGTGCTTGGGGTCAGCGCTCACTCTCCTTCCATCTCTATAAATAGATGTCTTTAAACCCACAACAGTGCCAGCCAAGACCGTACAGAGCAGCCGTGCTAACGCGTTCTTTCGAAGCTTCGAGCCCCCACATTATCTAATGCCAGAGATCCCGCAACGAAGTAGGCGCCGATGTTGACCCTTGTCCCGCTACACCGCCAACATTGCCATCATCGCGTTCTAATCAACGCCCAGCGCTCGCCGCTCAGCGCCCATCAAGCGGTCCAGGCCTTGTCCGCAGACCGGCTGAAAAAAGGTAGAAGAACAGTATCTACTTGAAAGGCAAGAGCCACCGGGCCCAGAAAAGAGCGATCGCTCGATATGTCTAGAGAACTCGCTGGTTGGGAGCAACCGCGGGGCAACCTGATCGTGTTCATCGACGGACCTTCTGTAATCGCGATACTGTCGCAAACCTACACAAGGCAACAATGCACTGCGAGAATATGGACCAATCCTGTGCAGGAAGGAACGCGCGGGCAGCGATAGGACGCTGTCTCGTGTGGGAACGTAGAAGGTCATTCAAGGCGATTGTGGCGCACTCGCTCGAACATAGCGCTAAAAGCTTCCGGACAGTTCCATCGTCTCGCAACCCTGGAGATAATATTCACCATGGGATTACTTACCTATATTCATAGAATATATGCGCGCACTTCAGGTTTGAATCTCAAAAAGTCGCGTCCCTTGGTGTCTACAACACATTGCCCTCTCACTCAAATAACGAACCACATACCCCAACAGCTCCATCGTCCTTCTCAAGGGGGGCCCCATCAACTCCAGAGGTCGGCTATATGCACTCAGAGCTTGCTCTTCCCAGCGACCTCCTCCTTCTTTTCCGCCGCCTGCAACATATTCTTCACCTCCGTCGCCGCCTCTGCCAAATAATGTCTTAGGTCCGCCGTCCGCCTCTTCAAGCTCGTGATCGTCCAGCGGATGTAGTCGTCACCAATGGCATATGACAGCCCATAGCCATCTGGGACGACCTCTCCGTAGCCCCAGCCGTCGAAGTACGGCGAACTGAGCTGTGAGGTGGAGAGCTCCCAGTGGGAGGTGGCGGGGAAGGCGGGGTCGGTGTAGATTGAGGGGAGAGGCTCGCTGGGTTTGAGAAGCTTCTTCAGGCCGAAGAGGTGGCGGTCGACGCCTTGTCCGTCGGCTGCCCATGTCGCGTATTGGATGTGTCGTGCCGCTGCCCGTTGGAAGAGGCTCCGGAGGTGAATGGGGTCCTGTGAACGTCAGTCCGGGATTCACCACGAAAAAACCCATACGCACTGTGATCTTAGGATCCAGCATGGCCTCAGCCCATGCCTTACTCTCGCTGCTTGCGCTCCTGATCACCTCCGTCCGTCCGAGCTGGAATTTACGCGTCTGAGCACTCTCGTACGTGACACCGGGCCGGCCGAACATCTTGTGGAATGCAAGCTGTTTGATGAGCTGTGCGGTCGCGTCGGGCGAGGTCCTGTGGTGCTTCGTGAAGTTCTTCCCGAAGCCCTCGTAGTGCAGGACGTGTAGATCGTGCTGGGCGACAAGTTCATCGAATCGCTTTTCGGAGCCTTCGATGAGAGAGAGGACGGATGGTGTGAGTTCGAAGGCGAGCTCGTTGACAGGGGGGATGGGGTTGGTGGGAGTAGCGGCACCGAGATCGGCCTTGTTCTGCGCGAGGGAGGCGAGCACAAACTCGTTCATCCGTAGGGTGGGCGTCCCGTCCATGCACGAGTGCTCTCCGAGGAATCCAGAACGGCCATTGTCGTATACAACCACTGCTTTTCGTCAGAAAAGTGTCACGAATAATCCAAAACCACTTACGTTGGTGCTTGTCGTACCACCTATTCCTGCCATTGCCTACCCACGTCTGCCAGCTGATATCCTCACGCGTAACGGGCTTTGTATCGTCCAGCGCAAGCACGATCATCGCGCCTTCGATCTTCTTCAATGTCTCCGCGTTCCGGCCGGACGGTGACGCGTTGATCAGGGCTTCCCGAGCATCCGTCCACAGGTCCCGGTTGTCCGACGTCAGCGCACCCACAGCCGGAGCTGGCGGCTGGGCATCAGCATGTGCGATAATGGCGTTGAGCTGCGCCTCGAGCTCGGCGGCACTGAATTCGACTCCTGAGGGGGTGGCGAGGGCCACGGTGTACAACCGGTTCTTCCGTAGCACCACGATGTGGTTGTTCGTCTTCGGGTCGAACTTAGAGGCGGTGTCGGATGGTTTTACGGGGTATCGAGACGAGTGGAACAGCCATTTGTACGAGTCCATGCAGAGGGGGGCATTCCGTACTTTCTCGGGCTCTAGGCGACCACTGGATGGATGTCAGGGGATGGCGATGTGATAGTCACGGCTGGTGACGTACCTCTCAACCATTTCACGGAAAGGCAACATCGCCTTAACCAAACTCGCCGCCCTCTTCGCAGGATCCCGCCGCAGTTTGTCGTCGACGTGGATGTAGAAGTAGCTCACGTATACCACGACCGGGTCGCGGTATCCCATGTACGCCACGTCGTTCCACCACTCGCTCAGCCAACTCTTCGTCTCTGGGTTTGCTGCCCGATCCTTCAGGCGCTGCTGGAGCTCTGCGGGGAGGGGCGAGGACAAGAAGGATGATACAGCATCCTTCGTTTTGGAGAAGGCGTCTGGTGTTAGGTGAGGCTGGACCGTCTCGAGGTATTTCGCACAGGTGGATTCGAGGGTTGGCACAGGCAATCTGGGTAGCGAGGCCTGGTAACGGAGCATCGGAGGTGCCGCTGGGTCCTCTGAGTACCCTGGTGGGAGTGTCGACGACTTTCTCGACATTACGTTGGGTGAAGGGCGCTGGAATTGCGTCAGCCAACGTCCTCCGAAAGCTCCAACGACGTACGAGTATACGTTTAGATGCGCTGGCCGTAAGTCTGAACATCGGGGAAGAAGTCAGCACTTGTTTTCACGATAGAAGTTGGGCCCGAGGTGACGACGACCTAACTCTATCGAGCAGAGAGTATATCTAGGTGGAGATAAAGAGGAAACGAGACGGCGGGGCAGGATAGTGGTGCTCTAAGTCCACCAACAGGCCAAAACTTTTTATTCCGGCGTCCGGAGAGACCTTGGCCCGCACACGTGAATATCCAATCCGGTTCAAGCCGGCAAAGACCCCAAACCAGCTTCGTGAGCTCTTCTATGACGGCCGTGTCAAACTACATCGGTCACCGACTATGTGTATCTGGCCTGGTTTCTCTGCTTTTAGCTCTCGTCATATTTGTACCATCGCGGAAGAACTCATCATTGAATTCAAAGCAGATCAGAGAGCGGCACTCCGCCTGTCAATGGATTTCCCCACAACTACGTATTCCAAGTCGAGGCACTGTGGGGAAACCTGGAGAGGGCAAGCCGAGGCAGGCCATAGAAAGGGGTATTCAATTATCCATCTTGCCGTCCGAGTCCCTTGGAAGCACTCTGAAGCACTGCGCAAGTTCGATGACGCGAAGCCAGCGGCCTCGCAATTCTCCAGCATCGGCTCAATCAATTGCCGACTGCGAAAACCGAGGAACAGCCTGAAGGGGGAAAAGGAGGACAGTTAACTTCCGAGGCTACATCGGCTTCAAATGCCTGACATTTTCTGTATCTCCAAGAAGCCGTTTCTCTTGGGTGCTGTGTAGCTTTGTGGAACTTTGTGGGTGCTGATTGTACCGCGCTTCTCGACGCTGACAGCCCACAGGCCAAATCCACGCGGGCGGATTGGTCGGTCGTCTTTCACTGCCAAATCCATTCGTCGATCGGCAAGAATCAAGATTAGCAAATCCTTTGTCAAGATGATGACAGGACAGGTGCTCGGCCGATCGCACAAGACATTTCGGGTAAGTGCGCCACACTCAGCGCAGATGGAGGGATATCGTCCGTCTTTTCAGACTTGTGTTGGATTTAAACTGGCCATTTACGCAGATATTGTGAGCATATGACGAGTGGCCGGTTTCAATGCATGACTCCGTTTACTCAAAGCAGGATCCGTGGTGTCCATCCAGATCAAATTGACAGCGAGTAGACTGCCTCGAAGATATCAGTTGCTTGCGTACGCGATTTTCATGCTCAGGACATCGATGTCGAACTTCCTTTTCAAGAGTTCTCAGTATGGTTCGTTCTGTTCTTAACCTTCTTGGGCTTACTTGCCCATCAAGGTGAATCAAGAATGTAAGTATTACAGGCGCGGCTGTCTACGAAGTCGCGTGGAGGACGTGGGCGCCGCCGACTCGGATCCCCACCTGGCGCATACACAGGTAGCTCGCGTTCCTCTCTTCCCTCGAGTTTACCATGTGCTTTCCCGTAAATCAGGTTGTCTCTTCACCGAATCTATGTATATGACCCATTCGACTGTGGTCCGGTTCACTGCCTCCTGTAAGTATGCCAATGAGGTCAATACCGCCACATTTGAGTGATAAATTCAATGCCTCCTGCCAGATGGGTCGTGTATTCTCCTTGAAAAGCGACTGTATTTAATGATTTCAGCTCGGGCTGAAGATGAATTCAGTAAGATACCATAGTTATTGTGGAATATCCTGCAGACTCCGAGGCCAGAGGCGCCCTGAGTATGCGACGTTCTGAGGTTCGGGCCGATTTGTTCAGGGCCGGCAAAGACGCGGTCAGCACGTGCAACTCCCATTCCAAAACAGGGCATCACAACTTGACCTCGAACAGTCACCATCTGTGGCCTTGCGCTCTCTGAACCATTGTTCATTGGTGGCCCCCCACAATCACACGCGGGTTTTGACACAAAAAGAGACAGTTTCCGACGATTGTGGATTGAATACGGACGTCCAAGCGGCCACTTCAGCTTCTGTGGCACTCAATCGCGCAGACTTATAAGAGGTCTGCACAAGCGGTATGTCTCTCATCTCAACCACAATCATGTCCAAGCTAAATCCTAGCTCCCCAGTCAACCGGGGCGTACACTCCTCGACTACCTCTACGCCAACTAAGCACACACTTAATTCTTTACCCCCTTGCCATCCCCGTCTTGGATACAAGGACTATCGAACCAAGATGGCCATTGATACTGACATACACTGGATCGGCCCCAAGCCCGCGCGAAACTTCTTTATGGACCATATGAAGGTCGAAGAACCTGTTCCCGCTGCCCTAGTGGACGCGGATTATTTCAACAAGATGCCGCTTGGCGGCGCCGAGAGGATGATGTATCCCAAACTTGTGAGTGGCGATACAAGACTGCAGCAGCGTCAAGTTGATGTTTTACTATACTCTAGAAGGAGCTTGTTGACCGTGCCAAGCTTCTAAAATCAACCGACCTCCTTGTCGATATCTCCAACTCTCAGGACCGCAACTCGTACAAAGGCGTGCAATGGAGACCCGACGTCGGCTTCTTCCGCAGCAGCAAATTCACAACTGCTGCTGCCAGTCGCACGAGCGATCATCCCGGTACCACTCCTGATGAATACTTCAGCGACGATGGCGTCAGCGATGCAGAGAGCGACGCTGAAACTGACGAGCGATCCGACCCGTCTTACGTGCCACCAGGAGAGAAGACAGGAACTCCACTGAACAACTTCGAGACCAATCTCCTGCCGTTTGAACTCAAAGCTGGCAATGTCACCCCATTCAACGACCCCTCTGACAAATGCACGGGTGACGCCCGCAAGTTCCATCAATTTCAAGACATCACCGAGGACGGCGTAGACGTGCGCGGCCAACTTGGAGCTGTCATGACCGAGATATGCAGACGCCAACATCGTACTCGCACTTTTATGGTGTTCATGAACGCCCAAGATGTTCGCTTCCTCTACCACGACCGTTGCGCGACCATCGTCTCCGAGGCCATCAAGTATCGGACTGATTCGCAGGTGCTGGCGGAGTTTCTTTGGCGCTTCGCTCGGCTTACAGACGAGCAGCAAGGCATTGACAAGACCGTCAAAGCCCCGACTGATGAACAAAGGTCTGCTGCCATGATCGCCTTAAGCCGCTGGGCTCCAGAGATGGAGCGTCCTGTCGTTGTTCTTGAGGTTCCCACCGAGGATGGCAAAACGCGTGACTTCGCAGTCTGGGGGGCTATGGCTGAACCAAAATCTCTGACTGGACGCGCGACGCGTGCTTATCCGGCCTACGACCTTGTGGAGAGGAAAGTCGTTTTTCTGAAGGATACCTGGCGGGCAGCTGTGGACGGCATGGAGAAAGAGTCCGACATTCTCAAGGAACTCAATGCTGCTGGGGTACGGCATGTACCCAAGTTCCAATGCGGTGACGACATTCCCGGAGAGTACCACACGACCGTTACACAAAACGACATTGACGCTTCTTGGCGAGCTGGACCCCTAGCCGATCTGTGCAAACGAACTCACCATCGTTTTACTGAGGACTTTGTTGGAAATCACCTGGACTTCTTCAGGACTCCCAAGGAACTCTTGTCAGCGATTAGCGACGCCGTTGTAGGTGCGTGGTTTTCTCTTCTTTGCTCGTGTCTTCATTTGCTGACTGGATCGCTCCTATGATCAGCGCACCAAGACGCCTACCTCAAATGCAGCATCCTTCATCGTGATGTTAGCGGAAATAATGTCCTGATGAGCAACGAGGGCGAGGGGATTCTTAACGACTGGGATTTAGCGAAGAGGATATCGACAGAGATCGCAAACCCTGAACGCTGGGCGAAGATGTCGGGGGAAGAGCAAGAAGCAGACAAGGCCAAGATCAAAGTGGGTCGACGACACCCATGCCGCACTGTTCGTGACCATTTATTGCTATGTACCCTGGCATTTCTGACTCTTTATTACAGGGAACATGGTATTTCATGTCTAACTATGCGCTCCGATTTCCCGGGAAGATAGTTGATCTTTTCGACGACCTCGAATCTTTTTTCTGGGTCACCCTATTTTTCACCATCCAGTATCTTCCTTGCAACAAAAGCAAAGAACAACTGGCTGATCTCATCCGCGATGTTTTCGCTCAAGTCACGACTGATCGTCATACGGGAATGCACGTGGGCGGACAGGGAAAATATCAAGTGCTAACTGACATGATGTCCAGATTGATGGTTGGCCTGTGGTTCGAGAGAAACACGCCACTGACGACTTGGATGAACGACGTGCGGAGTGCATTTCGAAGCCTGACGCGATTCATTGTATCTGCCAGGGAGGATGCCGGCTTTTTGGCAATCTCTCATGCCATGAGCACAGGCGTAACTGCAACAGATGACATTGCGGCTGAATTCCAGAGGACATTCACGGTGCCTCGTCCCCCAAATGATATCCGAATCCGCGACCACCAAACCTTCCTCCAGTTCTTCGACCAAGCTCTTGCCCTGCCTGGATGGCCGGACAACCGAAAAAAGGATGCGACTGTATACCAGCCTCCTTCAACGACCGTCGACTTTGTGGTGGAAGCTAATCTGAAGCGCTCCTCCGACGGACTGTCTAACCGAGTCGCAAAGAGATGGAAGTACTCATCCGAGACAACTATGTCTCATCAAGCGGGGCCTTCTTATCAGTTGACACCCCAACAGATGGCTTTGCTTTCCCGCTCTCTCCGAAAATCTTCACGCCCCACAACACCCTTTCCGAGCTCGAGGAAGAATTCGAGCCATGGCAGATGAGATTGTTTCGATATTGTTCCACTCCCCCGTCTTCGATGATGCTTACCTTATGTCCGTCTGCATATAGTTGTAGTCTCTCTTATTTGAAGTTATCTTGTCATAGCGCTGTCAATTGTTCGTAACTGGTTACTTCGTCCTAGAGTTTAACGGTGCTGAAATCAAATGTATCCACGCGAGCCATGTAAGATCGAGCAAAAAATGAGATGGGTTATGGGACCCAGATGATGCTTGCCTGCGGCTCAGGCGGGCTGTGAAGAAATAGGCGCCGCGTATGGCACGTGCGTTTCACGTCTTTGCCTGCCCTAAACATCTCATAGTACAGTGTTGACAGAATTCGCACCTTGAATCATTACCTCCACCTCCTGAAAACGTTCTTTATGCAAGATCAGAAGAGGCGTGTATACTCGGCTTCTGCGTTTTATATCTACGTCTGAAGAGATGCGGTGCTCTACGCAACGTACCTCCTCACCTGGGACATGGTCTCAATATTCTTATTCGGGTGCAAAGACCAGTCTCAAGTGTCGTGTTCTCAGGTTTCTGGGCAGCGATGGTGCCCTGTCTGCTATACAAGAAATTGATGTATTTCGGAAGTATCAAAAGTCTTCTCCTGCAAGCCACATCTTGGAACACGTTCAATCACGTATGGTCGCCCTCGCCGGAAACCATCTCGACACCTTCGAAACACCGAGAGACCTCGTGAAAGCAATCAGTCAAGCTCTTATTGGTGCCCACGTTTCTCCAAGTTCCTCTTGTGTCCCATCTAACGGTGCTGATCCCAGCGCATGAAGCCGCGTACCTCAAATGTGGCTTCCTTCATGGTGACGTGAGCGCGATGAACATCCTCATCGACAGCGATGCCAACGGCGTACTTAACGACTGGGATCTGGCTAAGGAGACACCCACTTCAATCTCGAATCTTATACTGGAGGCAGATGAGACCACGTTAGAAGGGGGCCGACGGTCGCCATTTCGCAATGTGAGGGTCGTTCAGCCGTTGGACCACCATTTCTAACCGGACTTCTACGTAGGGGACATGGTATTTTATGTCGAACTACGCGCTGAAATTTCTGGGAAAAGTACCCGACCTCTATGATGACTTAGAATCCTTCTTCTGGGTCGCCCTGTTCTTCATCCTTCAATATCTGCCGTGCAACAAACGCGAGATGCAATTGGAGGATTTCATGAAAAAAGTGTTTGCGCAGTGCACTTATGATCATGACGCCGGACTGTACATCGACGGACAAGGCAAAGACAGCGCACTTGACAGCACCAGCAGCACCTCCATGTTGTTCGTTCTGGAATTCACCGACAACCACCCCCTGACGAAGTGGATGGAGGACGTCGTACTTGCTTTTGAGGAACTTGCTTTGTTCATAAAGGTCTCCAGAAGGACGGCTTTAGGATTGGCCAGGTCTCTCGCTCAAAGGGCTGGTGTGGATCTGAGCGCTGCCACCGCCCAGTTTCGGGCAGAATTCACCATGCCACTGCCTCCAGACCACATTCAGCTCCGCAACCACCAATCCTTCCTCCAATTCTTCACCACTGCGCTCGATGAACCTGGATGGCCGAACAACCGAAAAGAAAACAGTGCTGTTTCCCAGCCTCTTAATGGGCAACCAGAATTTTTGTACTGCTAGCCAACTCGAAGCGCTCGTCCCAAGGGGTATTTCTGCCTGCCCTTCTTTTGTATGGCTGCGAAGGTTCTTCCTCCCCTTATCCTGCCAGGCTGGGAAGCGTACAACGAACAGATGCGACGGCGCAATCAACGGAATGGATTGGGACATGTTAAAGAAAAGACTGGTAGGCTAAGTACATATGCGCCGATGTATAGTAATGCTCGTTGTTGACATTTTGGCCATGTGCAATGTTATCAGCTCTCCACAGTGCGCTGGTGGTTTGGTGTCATCTAGCCTGCTGCGTCACTTCGTCATCTCTCATATCCAACTCTCCGTTGTTCCTTCTTTGTCCTTTATCCTTGCTTGATTCCTTTGTCACGTTTTGGGTGTGTTTCATGCTTGTGTTTTGTTCTTCACCGAGGAGAGGCTTCGGATGGCAACGCTGCTTTTCAACACTGCAGAGGAACCACTGCACCAGGCGATCAGCCTGTGTGCACACGTTCATGGAGTGGTGCGCGCCGTCTCAGGCGCCATCGAGCGTTGGGGGAGTACGTATAGGTTCGTGTCAGCCGTCGTGCGCATGGTCAGGTCATGTCACAGTCGCTGTAGCGAATCCTTCCTGGACAACCCCCGCGGCTTTTTGGCGTCGAGCATCCTTGGACTTTGTGAATGTTTGAGGAGAGGCAGATAAGGGCCCGGCCTGAGTTCGGGTGAGTACCCAACGACGACTAGGGAAGGCGAAATTACCATCGAGGTCCCGACCGCCGCATAATAGAACGCTGATGAAATAACTGAGGCCAATGTGTCGTGGATGCCGGCGCCAACGTTGATGACATGGAGATGATCTTGAACGCGGCGGCTTTCTACTGGCATGGCACAGAGAGCAATAAACGTGGTGTGGGATGGTTTGTGCCTCGGCAGAGCGTGGTAGGTATTCTCGACGACGCGATGGCTCTGTTGGGATGTATCAGACATGACGTTTTCCAAGGCGGGTTGGCAGAAGCTGGCTCACAGTGGGAGAACCGCCGTCGTTGACATCGTGTTAAGTAGCGACAACGCCAATGACGTCGGGGTTCTGGAAGTACGGCGGGCATAGTTTTGGACTGGAGAAGGCCAAAATCGGCCCTGTCGAACTTGGTGGGAAAGAATAAGGGACGGACACAAAACACGATGGAAGATGATGTTGAATGCGTCAGGGCGGGGTGGTGTAGACAATGCCGGGCGCGTCTGAGGAGGATATCAGCCAAGGCGGGATACATCCAAGGAAAACGGACGAACCATGAATGACCAGGGACAACGCTCGAGCGTCAACCGCGAAGGGATACGACAGCAACGACAAGAGGCCATGGCGGACCCGACATGATAGGACGAGAAGGTTTCGGTGGAAATTGCCTAGGGCGAGCGTCGATGATGGACGAGAGACGACTCGAGATGGTGGTGGTCCTGGAGAAAGAAGGATGAGGAGGGGGAAACGGCTTATATACACTTCGGAAAGCTTGCATTTGTCAGCCACGATCGGAGGCTGGGTTCATATCTGGCGGACTGGTTCAGGCGATCAAAAGTTGGCTGGCTGTCAGCCGTCCAAGTGAAAGATCGTAAGACAAATTTTCAACGCGACCGCAGTGTCATGGTTCGTGCTGTCGTTCTGCGCGTCAATTGCCGTGTAACTTACTTGTCGACTGGGCGTACTTCAGTACTCTTAAGCAGAGCTCTTTATGAGACCACCGCTTTTGATGCTAACAGCGAATGCCTGAAACGTTGCTGAACAAATCGATTACAGAGGCCTCTTCTTCTACGGTAAACACGTTCTATTTCTCAACCAGTCTGAGTAGAAGATCAGCGCATTGTCTTGAAATCTACTGCTGGCACTCACCGATTGTTACGTCCTCCAGGTGGTCATCAAAGTCTCCGAACGCGAACTGAGAGTTCTGCTCTAGCACAAGTCTGGCTGCTTCTGCTGGAAGGTCGGAAGACGCCAGCTGGAATCGCGATCCTGGCGTAAAGGGTGTAGGATCATTTGCAGCAGGACGCCAACTTGAGGACGATGAGATGTACGGCTTGCGTACAGTGATTAGTACAAGATTCACGCGAGGTATTCATGGACAGAAATAGGGCTTACCACTAAAGCAGCTTCTCTGTTCCCTAGCCTCTGTCCATCGATCTACGTAAAGGAGATGAGAACTCTGAACGAAAGAAACCTAGAAATCAAACGCACCACGAAAACAATAGCATCCTCGAATTTAGCCTTGATCTTTCCCGCCACCTTCTCTCCAACAGGCGCTAGTATCGTCTCGTCTAACCGCTCGCATGCTTGGTAGTAACCAACAATCTTCAAGCCTTCGTTGCCGGCGTGTTGGAAAGCCTTGAAGCGAGTCCTTTGTCAACCAGCAAACCTCGTAGAGGTGCAGGAGCTCGCACCAGATCTAATCCAATCTCCATCATCGGACTCAGACTTGTCCAATGATGCAGCAACGGAATTGAGTCGACAATTGTCACTGGTTTGCCTGGTCCGTCCTGTGTTCCAACGAGAACACCATTGACGGGTTTGTGCGGATGCTTCGCGGCGTGGAAGTAGAGTTTATAGTAGGCGTCCGCTTCGACGGTATACTTGATTGTCGCCATTAGAAGATCGTAAAATGGTGGAGTCCAGAGACTAGCAATCAAGCAGAATGATGGTTCAGGTATGAGAATGTAATCCCTGAATGGGTGACGCGGTGACGGCGCCTTCCTCTTCTCCCACCACCACTCCGCTTGCCCCGAGGCGACCATGGGAATCAAGGCCTACGAGGTGCATCTTATTTATAATCTATTGAATGCCTCCTGATCACCACTTCTAGCCAGCCTGTCCAAGGATACTTCGTCCACGATGACCCCAGCCAGCTACCCCTCCCCGCTGTACGGCACATTGAGCTCGATCCTTCAATATCCCTTTGTGACTTTTCCAATATCGTGCATCTAGGTTCCTCCGAGATTCGGGTTGAAGGACGATTCGGAAGATAGATGGGCCAAGCTCCTGGGAGACATTCGCAAGTTGAACGAGAACGCCCCAGAAGGAACCTCGTATAAATTCTTCCTACTCTCGAGACATGGGCAAGGATATCGTGAGCGTTCTCTGCTAATATATGCGCGTTGTCTCATCCGAAACTATCAGACAACGTCGCAGAAGCGAAATACGGGACCATCGCCTGGGACGAGTCAGTAATCGGCCGCTTTACCTCCTCAAAACCCCCCTCATTTCCTTCCAACAGTTATTGGGCCAAGCTAGACGGAGACGGAGAAATCATTTGGGGTCGTAAGTTTGTCTCCCTCACCCATGGTCTTTAGTTTCACCAACAAAATCTAGCCGATCCTAAACTGACACCCGTTGGAATCGAGCAAGCACATGCTGTTCGGGCAGGATGGATAACAGAATCGCAGTTCGGTATCCCAGCACCGCACAAGCGCTACTGTAGCCCCCTCACCCGTGCCCTCCACACATGCGACACCATGTTCGACGGCGTATACGAGAAGTATGAGCAACGCGTATTTGTCATGGAGGTTTGACCTTGCCTTGACTCCTCACCATCTGTTACTCAATGGGTCCCTTAGCATTGTCGCGAAGAGAACGGCGTCCACACCTGCGACAAGCGGAATACACGAACGCACATAGGATCCTCCTTCCCTGACTTCGCCATTGAAGACAGCCTGACCGAGCACGACGAGCTTTGGCATGCAACGATCAGAGAAACGAAGCCAGAGGTCGCAGAACGTGCTCGGAAGGTGCTCAACTACATATTCGACCATGACAGGGAGCATACATGTGAGCCACCCACCTCATGAAGTATGTTATGCGCATATGTCTTATTTTCAACCCACTAGTCATCTCCATCACTGCCCATGGAGGATGGATCACTGGTTTCTTGACTGCTGTCGGAAGTCAGCCCTTCGTTGTGCCCACTGGCGGTAACAATTTCTCTTAGTCCACAGAATTCAACGTCAGGTCTCATTTTTTTTTTTTTTGCCCAGGCGTTCTCCCTATCGTTGTCAAGGCGCGGGTTCAAGATTTACTTAACTAATTTCCCGAGCACTGGCCCCATACCCCCGAAGACATGTCCGATAAAACGCTGATTCTACAACGACACTAGCGCTATGAGCATCTCTATATCTCTGAACGGCATAAGAGGAATTTCAGGAGGTCGAGTTACATTTGTTTGCTCAGTAGCGGCCATCGTTCAAACCAACAACAGTTCATAAAGGAGAAGTAGGAGAAAAGATAGAAAAGAAGAACGGTAATAAAGATAATTCAACCTCCAGGCCCAATAAAAATGAAGCACGGTCCAATCCCCAACACCACGAGAAAGCTAATTCAAAATCGACCTTCATGATTCGCACCAAATTTCCGACACATCTGTTCATCCAGGAGCTGATTAATCTGGTTCGCCAACCTCCGAGCCTGCATAATATCCTGGACGTCCACCTGCGACACGCCCGTGTCCGTGATAATCGCGTATGCGTGCTGCAAGGCATCCAGCTGGGCGGAGGTCGTCCTTCTATGTTCAAGAGGACTCGTCTGGTTGCGACGCAATGGCTGGACTCCAGCGAGCAAGGAATGCGACTCTGGTCCCATGGAGAGTTCAGGTGCAGTTTGCGAACGATACCGCCTACGAGAGCGGGATGGATAATCTCCTGCGGATGGACTGATGTCATCTTGCATTGGTGAGGCTATAAGGACGAATTGTGTTTAGACAAGGACCTACTTGCGTAAAGTGGACGGGACTTACTCAGTATTTCATCTCTCTCATCGTCTTCTGCCGCGTCTTTATGTTCCTCGGAAAATCGGAGGTCTGTTCTTCGAGTCAGATCAACGTTCGCGAGGGAAAAGTCGCAGAGCGTACCAGGATTCTGTTGAAGTTCGTGAAGGTCTTGAGCCGAGATGCCTTGTTCCCACGTATCATAATCGTCGGAAGACGCCATTGGCGCATTTCTGACAATTCGCAAGGATGGGCCTTCTTCGCGGTCCTCACTGTCTACGCCATCTTGTAACCTTCGTACCTCGCTTCCCACCCACGAGGGGGTCTCTTTATCGCGATGGGGCCTTCGGGGCTGCGAAGGCTGACTTGCCGAGATTGGATTGAGTTGTGCCATAGACGATGCGCGAGTGACGGGTTCTGAGACCGATTCCTGTTGACGAGATTTCGTTGGGAGAATCGAGGAGTCGTGGGCCGAGATCTGCCTTCTCGTAACACCAGGAAATTGGAATGCCACCCAAGGACCTGTTCGGCGACGTTTCGGCGTGCGAGGTAGATCTGAAGAAGCTTGTTTAATTATTGAGATAGGTAAGGGTGTGTGGTTCGACTTACCGTCAATGCCTGCACGAGGCAAGGACAGAGGAGCGAAAGGGGATTCTAAGAGAGGATATCGATCTTCATGGCTGGGTGATAAAGACCTTTTCCTGCCTCTGGGAGTTATGGTTTCTCCTGAACCAGATCTACCATCTCTGTCCAAGGTGGCCGCTCGTTGAAGGTCACGCTCGAGATCCAGTCCAGTTCCTTCGTCGAAGAATGCATCATCGCCGGGAGGACCTTTTGAAGGAGAGTCTTGCGAGTCTGGAATAGTGTACGATTTCTAAATGAATTCGTCTCTGTAAGATACCCCGAGACGGTGATTACATGGAGGCAGACTTACCAGACTTTGCGACGCAGAGTCGAAAGAAACACCATGCGCGAGGCTGTCCCCGCAGAAGTCACTCCACGCCTTGAGGCAGCTTTGGATAAGGACAGGATAATCCTTCGGCGAAATATCCGGCCGTTTGTGGTACGTCGAACGCCAGAATCTCTGGAAAAGGACTGGGCCATCTCCTCGGATACGAACAAATACAGAATGAAGGAATTTGGCCAGCGTTTCGAGGACAGTCAGAGATGGTGGCAGGCAATACAGTTTCTCCAGGGGTTTCCCATAAAGAGTCTCCAACTATGAGGTTATTGAGTAATGAAGCCTCGCATAAGAAGCTGTCTTACCACTTCCTGATGCTCCTCGTCGTCTAGAGTCGCATCTTCATCTGCAAGCCAGCGACAAAGGCCTTCCTGTAAGGCGGATATCACATCCACTACATCCGAATCTAACGTGCTGGAAAGGACCTCCCCCACAATGCGAAGGGTATCGAAGGCGACCTTCTTCTCGTCGTGCATGGTCTTGTAGCACGCATAAAATACAGCGTCTAGCATCGGCAGGAGCTTCGGAATAATGGTGCGACAAGGCACCGCAGCTGAATGAGAAACGAGTGAGATAATGGCTTTGTGGCAGAGGCCCATGCTGAAATATGGCGTCGGTATCAACGAGCAACCCTAACAAGAATGGTGAAAACACTTACGATTGTAGCTTCGAACTGTCCTCCAGCGATTTGACCAAGCGGGAGATCACGATTTCTTCGGACTTAAGGCAACTGCTACCAATATCGAGTGCTTTGACAAACAGGTCGTCCCAAAGTTCGAACTCATCGTCATCCATGATCCATGTACTGCTTATTGTCAGCGCGCGCACAGGAAACATAGTGATAATAAATGGGCTCACCCGAAAGGCATAGGAAGGAGATGCAGGAGTTCCAACCAATCTTCGCCGTCAGCTGCAAGCCTGTCCCGCGCCAGAACCGTCCACAACTGTCTTGTGACTTCCGCCCCTTCTTGACTTTCGCTGCGAACATGAAGAACATGCAACAAGGAGGGCATCCCGACCGAGATGAGGTCGGCACAAAGTTGGCTCCATGCCGTCCTGACTTGATCGTGCGACAGGGTGAACTGTTTCTTAAGCAAGGAGGCTAAAATGATCTCTGCTGGAGAGGACAGCCAACTGGGAGCGAAAACATTCTTCAAGACGGACCAAAGCTTGTTGACGAAGGCCAGATATCGGACCTGTGCTTCAGGTTCATCCAGAGTTATTGAGAAAGTGGTGATGATGGATGCGACTTTGGCGGCGAAGGCGGAGGAGGTGGTCAGATGCTGGTGGCCTTGCGAAAGGTGGCTCTGGGCGAGAAGCAAGGCTTGCCACGAGTCAGTGAAATCCGACTGCGAGGAAATGAAGAACAATTAATAAAGACGGAAGTGCAATTCAGGGGACAACTCACAGGAAGACTGGCGGAAGAATCTGTCAGGAATCTTTGCACGAGAGAGATCCAGGCCTTCGACAAAGCGTCCCAATGCTGCACGACTTCCGCTTCAGCGAGGGGCCGAACGCTCTCGACGGGGATTACAGTCGAAGGAACGGAGATGTTGCGCGCAGGTTGCTGAAGAAGCGATCCATCGACAAGCTGTATGCAGAACGAGGCTCCCCTGTCCAAGGGCGAGGCCGAAGGAGTCGACGTCGGAGTACCAATCCCGCTCAACAGCCTTCTCAACAGCGCTCTTCCGTCCTCTCTGCAGGAGGGATACTTGCTCTCGACCATATCCACCAAAGTCGAGACCGCTTTTCCTACGTCGTCTGCCCTGCGATGACTGTCCAACGTTGAGGATCCTCGGAGTAGAGTAGAGACGAGGTCAATGCCTAGACCGTGCCTAAGCTCCTGCACCACCACGCGATAGCAGCGATCTCGCGTCTCCTCCAAAGTGGAGAGGTCGACACTCTTGCTTCCATCCACATCCCGCGGAAACCTTGAAAATGCCCAGATCATGATTCGCCATACTTCAGGATGGGTATTTTGAATATTGCTTCGCCGGTGAACAGCGATTTGTGAGAAGAGAGCGAAAATAAGCTTCAGAGAGCGCGGTTTGGAGAAGAAGTTATGGTCCAAGAGGACTAAGACTACCGAGGCCACCGTTAGAGTGAACGATACTCCGCTCGCCTGCCAGTGTTGGTCGCCCTCTAAGGCTGCTTTGAACATGGCCGGCAAACGAGTTTCTGCTCGAGGTTTGTTTCGAGCAGTCTGCACGTCGATATAGTCTTGAACGATCTCTGCGACTTGGGTCAGGGGAAACTTGGCTGAGGCGCTTGCGTCGAGTTTGGCGACGGCAAATCCGCTGAGAGCGTAAGCGGCATGCATTTGAATGTCAAGATCGCCGAAGTTCAGATGGTCGAGCACGATGGGTAGCAGCTCGAGGAACGGACGAATGAATCGCGGATGCTTCTCGAGAATAAAGTGAATGGCCTTGAGGGAGCGTTCGATGAGGTTTCTGGGTTGAGCGGCTGTACACTTACCATAAAGGTATCCTTCCTGCCTGTGGGTCCCCCAATTTCTTCGAGGAGGGAGGATTTCATGGCCGAAACGATCATATCTTCTGCGGAAAGAAGAACCGAGGCGGGTAATTGCTGGACTTTCAATATCCACAGAACTAAAGCACGAGATTTTTGCAGATTGAGGACGGGTCGCAGAGTAGGTGTACAAAGCATTAAGGCGTCTTGAAGTACGGAGCACAGTTGATCGTCTGGACGTAACAAAACGTGAATATATGCGCATTTATGTCACCAATTACAATCGTCACTCACTTGTGAATGTGTTGTACAGTGGTGTAAATGTAACGATATTGGATACAAAACGCAGGGCATGATAGCAGAGCGTAGCATTGTCGGATGCGAGCTCCAGGTCCTCGTCGCTGAACGCGATGTCTGGATAGTACCAATTCTTGAAGGAGCCTCCTCCGAAGCTCTGCGTCTCGAAGGGACTGGGTAGGACGCGTCGAAAGTCGCGCGTCAGGCAGTCCACGATGTCAGATGACCGTTTAGCGAAAGCAGAGAGGCAGGTGTGGGATTCGGTGGTTGAAAAAATAGCATTTGCTTGAGATCGGATACGATTAGAGAGGACATTATAGGCTTCAATGAGGTCGTGTACAGAAATACAGAGTTCGCCTGGATCGTTTATGGATTCGGACAGCGCCTTTAATGGCGAAGCGAAGTAGTCGGACACGGTGTGGAGTTTCGATGGAGTTTCAAGGCTCTTGGATGAGCGATCCATAGAAGCAAGGCCGTGGCTGGTCGAGATCTTGTGCACGCAAGGTTTGACCAAGGGCCGCTTCGAGCGTTTCAGATTATCGCCTAGGGTTTGGGCGACGTTGACGCTCTCTAGCGAATTGGCTTTGTGACTCTCCTTCAAAATGGGCGGCCCATGCACCATGGCCCGTGCGTCGTACGAGATGGGAGGTGATATGTGGCCCCGTCCAGACAGGGAGCGTTGAGATCGGCGAGAGAACGGCACAGGGATTCCGGTCGATATGTCGCGTTATATGAATGATTTCTGGACGATTTATTCATTACAGCGCTCTTCGTAGGCTGGTCTTCTGGGTTCGGACGCCGTTGCAAACCCCTAGTGAGCAGCTTCAATGCTTGGGCCCGAAAGTCAATGAAGTGATCGCAGGACCGTAAGAGATCGACAAGAGTACCAGGCTCTTTAACGGTGGATTCGAATAGAGACCGCGAGGGGGATGCAAGTCCGCTCGTCGTCGTTGCTGCCGTCGTCGTCCGTTGTGGCTGCTGGCAGGCGTGGTGTGGGCGCGGACGAGTAATTTACCGGAACGGATTTCGAATTCCGCGTCTATGATTAGATCCACGTGACCTTGTTGATATTTCTCACGTTGCTCACCCTGACTTCAACGTAACACTCACTGACTCCGCCTCCTCAGTCCTGGGATTCAGTCCCACCATCCAGCGGCCACGTTTCCAGTTCACAATACCCAGCCGAAGAACTTCCAGAATTTTATTGCTAGCTCTATTGCTGAGTTAGCATTTGAAGGCGCCACGTGCGATGCATTCAAGTCCTCGGTGCTCTGATGCCTACTTGCTGGGTCGAATCGGCATTCCTAAAGCCTCTCTCAAGGTTAACCACCCATAACTCTGCTACCAGGAGGTACCCAATACTCTATCGAACGGCCCTGATGCATCTACATCTTCGTTAAATGCAACCTCCTCACAGAACGGGATGTCTAGGCCAGATTCAATTCCCTTTCGTGGACTGCTCCACCCCCAGACCTTTTCTGACGATCCAGTCTTCGTCAGAGTGCTCCTATTGGCTGGTATAAGATCTTTCTCGCCAGATGCAACGACAGTCAATCTTCCATCAGAGTCGTTTACCTCACCGCATCACCACCGCTCCCCAACGCATTCCAGAATCTCCTCCCACTCTAATACTCAGAACTGCTGCTGGTCATGATGTTCTGGAGTTTTACGTTGCAGACGCTCTTTACAACCTTTCTCTTCCTCCTCGTTGACTCGTCTTCTGGCGTCTGCCTGCCTTGTCAAACACCGACCCGAAGAGCCACTCCCTGGGACCTCTCAATCTCCTCCCGTGCCGTCAACACCCCTAAGATCACGAACCCGACGGACAAGACAGTGTGGACCATAGGTTCTGATGCTATAGCTACTTGGTAATTGCCATTCCGCTTGAAACCTGTGTCCCGACCTGCTGATCATCTTGCGACTTTCGGCACAGGGATACGCACGACGTTCAGAAGGGTACGAATCCCAAAGGCACTCTGCTTCTTGGTCATCTGGAAAATGGAAGCGATGACGAGCATCTGGATATCCGTGCGTGCCTCTATTCCTTCCCCTCGGGGCCCTTACTTCTGGAGACAGCTAACCCGATAATCATGCTCTGTAGAACGCCCACTCGCTTCAAACTTCCCAATTAGACAAGGCTATGTGAATTTTACGTGTCCTAACGTCGCAGAGGGACAGAGATACATCGTCGTTTGTGAGTCAGATCTGCGATATCCTTCTTTTTAGCAATTTTTCAAATGAACTTGTATGTGTCCAGTGGTTGGTGATTCTGGGAATCGCAGCCCCGAGTTTAAGATTAGGAAATAGTGGATTGACGTACAGACGTCAGGATACACGGACCTTTCTGCAACCCGTCTTGCACGATATGGGCAACTAGGCGTACGCGTTCTATGTTTTATGCAATGTTATCGTATGCTGTGAACGGACGTTTATACACGCTTTCTCAACTGATGCGATCCATTAGGCATCGCCAGATGATTAATGGCCGCCGGCCTGCAGAGAAAGTTCAACGCCATGCGTGTGGTTATCAGGCATGCCTTCCTTGTCCGTCCATAACCTCGACGATGATATACCCCTCCTTGTCATTCAGACTTTCAATGTGAGGCGTAAGATGGCCTCCATGGATCAGGTTTTCTCCGACGGCAATGAGGTAGGGAGAACGCATCCTCAGCTGTCCGCCGGGTCCTTCGAATGTCTATCCCAGTGACGTCGACGCCATTGCACGGAGCTCTCCACGGATTCTTCCGCGGTCATGCTCCTATCACAGCTCCTAGATGCGCTCCTCTATCTGTTTGGCTCGATGATCCTGCGCTGCATATTGGAAGAGTGCTTGATCACTATTGTCTGATACGCCTCGAGTTCCTTGTGCCCGTTTCATCCTCGCAGAGCCATCTACGGACCAGTCCGCAATCTAGCCTAGCCAATCGACACGTTCCCTCCCGAAGCTCCCTCATCCGCACATCCCCAGGGGCTGCGAGGGGCTTCTCATCCACAACCTCGAGGCCGATTCCATCCATCTTGCTTCCCCCCCCGCTGATAGTCGATAGTCAAAGAAAAACGAGGCCAACGCCGCAAGGACGCACGCACTGTCTGCACGGCGCCATGCACTTCGCAGGGTAAGTAGCGGCATCTCGATCGCCCATCTCGCTCTCGCCCGTCGTCGCCGTGGCCGTGGCGGTAGGTGCCCCGCGTCGCCCGCCTGGAGAGGCTAGACTTGGGGTAGAATCTGCGATGTGGCAGCGGCCTCGTGTCGATGTGAGCACGGCTTCTGAGTTCCATCAAAGCCACGGAACGGACGATATCCGCCGCGTCGAGGATCGGGGAGGTATAAAGGTGGGTTGGCCTACGCCCTGCTCTCCCCATCCAACTCGCACTACTAGTAATATCTTCCTCTTCTCCCTATCGCATACCGCGTCTGAACTCGGAGGACGACGGAGAACCGACGCTCTTACGCTCTCAACACCGACATCGACACCACTCTTCATCTATTCTCATCGTAATTCGTCATGCTCTTCAGCAGTCTATTCGCCGCCGTGCTCTTCGCCTCTGCCTCCGTTGCATCCCCAGTCGTCGCTCCACAAGAACTCATCGTCTTCAACCCACCAATCACGTCACCCAAAGCCTCAGTCGCCTGGCCAAAGGGTTCTGAACAGGTCATCCAATGGGGTACGTACTTTTCCCCCATAGACAGTTCTTCACGATGCTAATTACCATACAGACACCACCGGCATCCCTACCTCGAGAATAAGCACTACCGGCGTCGTTCTCCTTGGGCATATGAAGAACGGCAGTGAGAACCTCGATATCGGTAGGGCCAACGCTCACCAAATGCGAGCTAGAGGTAGCTGACGATCGTTTTTCTAGATCATCCCCTCGCCGTCGGCTTCCCGCTACATACTGGTTCTGTGAAGGTGGTCACACCCAACGTTACCGCCCGAAATGACTACTTTGTCGTCCGTAAGTCCCGCCGCATAGACGTGTTGCGAAAGAGACCATGCCTCCTTAACTATCTTCCAGTATTTGGTGACTCCGGAAACAAGTCGCCAAAGTTCAAGATCCACTAAGGAGACGACGAAACTTGAGGACTCGACGCAGATTGCCGCCCCTTTACTGTACCAGACTACGGACTATAATCGTTAACTTCGATTGGATTAATCTCCTCCCACCGAGTTCTCTTTCTCGCATCATTGACTCGTCATCGACCTTCTTTACGTACATTAGCTTATCCAGTTCTGTTTAATGGACTTTCATACGTCATAACCCGTGCAAGAAGTCTGAGAGCATGTGCACAGGATTAGCCCAAGGCCACGCTGTGAAGGCAAATGATGTTGGATGGGAGGTCGTACCGGGAAGCCACATGGTTCATTCTAGAGGCCGTGCTTCCAAGGACACTAGATGGAGAGGATATAAGAACGTCAAACGAGATACGCAAATTCGGTCCTAGGATTAGGGCGTGTATTTGAGCTCGCAGATTGAAACTAATCAGTATAATCAAGGTACAGCACAGATATACCCAGACAGTAGGCGTACGAACGATAGTCAAATCGCCTTGACTTTTGAGGTGGTGGTAGAGCGAAGTGCACCGGCAATGTGTGTATATGAATCATACATCAGCCAGAGAGGAATGACAACCCAGCTGTAGATACGAACGTCGACGTCAGGACGCGTAGAACCACATAAGAGAGAGAGGAACTCACATAGTGTTCATGAGCTGTAGAATCACGATGGATTCGTTGTGAGACCTGGAAGCGAATTGAGATAATGATCTAACTCACGAAGAGGTATACCCAAAGATACAAGAAGTTCGACGTGTTCAAGTTGGGGCTTCCAGTGAGCCATTCAGGGCAGAATGTCATCCAGCTACGAAAAAAAGTCAATCTCATGACGCCATATCGCATATAGCCACACACCCGCCATAAATTTCTGCTGTGCTCAACACAATCAACCAATAGTGATGGGCAGGGTCGTCGTTGGCAAGCTGCTTCAGGATGTAGCAGCAAAGGAAGCCAGCACCGAACACCGTCAGCATTTCGAGAGAGACGATCGTAGGGTCGGAGACACCCCATCTGAAGTCGGCAGCAGCATATTCCCTCCCTAGAAGGCGTACGTATTCCTCGGCAGCACACCCCAACATCGTTACAGCACTCACACATGGCCCCGAACATGTGAGTCTCCGTGTTGACCTGGCGTCCGAACGTTGACGACCAAAGGAAGGAACCTTCAAATATGAAGTGGATGAGGGCGTCAAAGGCCTATCGGATATTCGTCAGTCCCGGCAGGTAGTACCGAGGAGGTAGAAGGTAGGCGCCCACCAGCCAGATGAAAGTGAACCGGTCCTGCCATTTCGCGTTCTTTGGGAGGAATGCCTTAGAACTCAGGTAGGCGATTGTTCCAAGGGCGAGGACACCGCCTAACGAAAAAGCAGAGGTTTTGGTGAAGATGGATGGCGCGTCTGACATCGTTGGCGTCGTCAAAGCCAGCACGGTGGGAAAGTCAGTGACACCAGGCGACCGGCCCTAAACATCAAAATTAGGCGTAAAACCTAATTAGTAACATGGGCGCTTGTGCGCGTGTCTCTTCTGGTAGAACCACATTGCTCATGAATTCCAGGTTTCACCCTGGGTGAACTTCAATGACATCAACGCCCATATACTGGGGTATGACAATCGGAGGCTGGTCATTGCTTCGTGATATGGGTTCATCCTAGACTGATAGTTGTTTTCCTGCCCAATATGTGTGCATATCTCGTCGCCCGACTGCTGTTCATGATCTTCTGTTCACTCTTCTGCGAAGAAATTTGCTCGGGCCTCTCTTTTTGTGGTCCAGGAGATTCTTGTATGGCGATCTTGTTTATAGTACGCATTTAAATTTTGCGTCACTCGGACAGCTGGTCGTCAGCCACCTTTTGGCCGCCTAAATCAGTCTGCCAAACGAGCTCAGCCTCCGATCGTGGCTGACAAACACAAGCTTTCGGAAGGGTATATAAACCGTTTCCCCCTCCTCATCCTTCTTTCTCCAGGACCAACACCATCTCGAGTCGTTTCTCGTCCATCCTCAATGCTTGGCCTGAGCAATTTCTACCAACTTATTTCTCCTTACCCCCATCCTATGTCGGGTTCGCCATGAGTTCCCTCGTCGCCGTTGTATCTCTTCGCGTCTGATGCTCAGCGTTGCCGCTGGTAATTCATGGTGCGTTAATTTGTTCTTGAAATCATCTCGCCTTGGCTGATATCCTCTTCAGACGCGGCTGGCATCTATGCCACCTCGCCATGACGCGTTCAACGCCATTTCCCGGCATGTTTCGTGCGTGTCCCTTATTCTCTCCCGCCAAGTTCAACAGAGCTGATTCTCACCTTCTCCAGTCTAAAACTATGCCCGCCGTACTTCCAGAAACCCGACGTCATTGGCGTTGTCACTACTTAACACGATGTCAACGACGCCGGCTCTCCTCCTACTGTGGGCCAGCCTCTGCCAACCCGCCTTGGAAAACACCACGTCTGATACATCCCAACAGAGCCATTGCGTCGTCGAGAATACCTACTACGCTCTGCCGAGGCCCCAACCATCCTACGCCTCCGTTTATTGCTGTCTGTTCGATGCCAGTAGAAAGCCGCCGCGTTCAAGACTGTCATCAACGTTGGCGCCGGCATCCGCGACACATTGGCCTTAGTCGTTTCATCAACATTCTATCATGCGGCGGTCGGGACCTCGATGGTAATTTCGCCTCCCCTAGTCGTCGTTGCGTACTCACCCGAACTCAGGCCGGACCCTTGTCTGCCTTTCCTCGATCATTCACAAAGCCTGAGGATGCTCGACGCCAAAAAGCCGCGGGGGTTGTCCAGGAAGGATTCGCTACAGCGACTGTGACATGACCTGACCATGCGCACGACGGCTGACACGAACCTATACGTACACCCCCAACGCTCGATGGCGCCTGAGACGGCGCGCACCACTCCATGAACGTGTGCACACAGGCTGATCACCTGGTGCAGTGGTTCCTCTGCGGTGTTGAAAGCAGCGTTGCCGTCCGAGGCCGCTCCTAGGTGAAGATCGGAAGATTAAAAAAAGAAAAAATCCCGCAGAACGCAAATGGGAAGGATGTACAATGGAGGTGAAACAGAGTGGCAGCCTCATGAGGATCCAGAGATAGAAAGTCACAGCAGCCCGGTCAGGAGTGCACACGATGACATACATCACTTCCCACCTCCTACAGGACTTACCACCAAAAAGTAAAAGTGCACGAAAGTATATTGTTGCTCGCCTCTAAAAAAAAAGTAGACAATGCGTGGTACCCCCCCCCCTATAAAGACACAAATTAAAAATAATAATAAAAGAGAAGCTAACTAATAGTACGCGCTAATTGCAGTTCATCTCGGGCTTCAAGTTTGAAGTCATGTAAACTGGGATCAGTTTAGTGAAGAAATTTATCAGGCGATTTCTTTTGTGTGAACGACATAGGTATGTAAAATACTAAGTATCCTCCCTTCTACAAATACCATGTCAGATTTGCGGCCCTGCTCCACCGCTTAAGCCAGCACAAACACCAAACACGATACAGCCGACCCTAAAGTCCGTCATACCACTACACGTGACCGCGGTGTCGCGAACTGCCAAATCGGTCCCATTGCCCAACGCCCTTGAACTTGACCATCAACGACGACTTTGCCACTGCGCTTGCTTGCCCATTGTTCACAGAGCGTCCGCCAGGAAATCGCCGAACACCTACACGTGTGGACAGATTCTATATCTGAAGGCCGAAAAAAATCGACATTGTTCGGCGCCTTGACTCGAGTCAAGTAAGGAGGAATAACAAGCAACCCAAAGTCGGCCACATGGAAGCTCGTTACGATATGGCCGAGGAAATGGCCGGCCATTGGGTGGGTCCCATGCCCAACAACGAATTTTTTGCTCGATACATGCCCATCGTCGGCGAAGTGCCGAAAGATCTCGTCGCAAAGAACTTCTTCCAATCGATCCCCCGGGACAAGAAGGAAACAGCGATGTATCAGCCTTTGGTGAGTCGTGTTCAGATATCTCGCTTTCACAAACGACTAATATCTGCTGAGAAGATTGAACACATCAGGAAGGCTGGTCTTATGGGCGACAAGTACGTCCTACTCAACACGTCGGACGGTCCCGATAAGAATTCCCAGGAGCACAAGAAGTGGAAACCAGACATTATTGCGCGGAAGGCGAAGGACGAGAAGGAGGCGCAAGACAAGACTAACGATGAAAAGAAACACAACGTAGCGCTCGAGGAAGTTCAGCTGGCCTTCGAGATCAAGCCCGACAATGATTTACCGTTCGTTGACCCGCCTGAAGAAGGCATGACCGAACCCCTTTTGCGCGAGCACACTTTCGAGAAGGCTGGGGTTGAGCCGCATTCGTACCGCGGTCAAATGGCGTTGGTTTTGGCGGAGATTTGTGCTCGGCAATACAGGACGCACGCATTCATGGTGTTCATGAACAAGACCGAAGCGCGCTTCCTTCGAGCTGACCGAAGTGGCACCATCGTGACAAGAGCCTTCAACTATCGGACAAACTCACAAGTGCTTGCTGAATTCCTCTATCGCTTCGCTCGCCTGTCGGACTCGGATCTTGGGATCGATACCAGCGTCCGGCTGGCGACAAAGGAGGAAAAGGCGCTAGCGGTTCCGTACTTGAGCAAGTACCTCCCCGTCACGGTGCTTGACGAGGCCCGACCATTCCTTGCGCTAAACGTGCCCACTGAGGATGGATCCTCCCGCACGGTCATCGGAAGAGATTCCCTCGCGGAACCCGATTCTCTGACAGGCCGCGCGACAAGAGCGTTTCATGTTTTCGATTTGAATACCAAGAAGGTTATGTTCCTCAAGGACACGTGGCGGACCAAGCTGGAAGGGATGGAGAATGAGTCGGACATTCTCAAGGAATTGTGGGCAGCGGGCGTGCCACGGATCCCGAAGATTGCGGACGGGGGTGATGTGACCGGCGCTTCCATGGAAACGCAGTCTCAACGCATGCAAAGCAACCTGGCGGAGGGGTCCCTTAGCCTCCACTGGAACCGCGACGCAACACCGATATTAAAGACTTCTCGGTATTCACCTTTCCAAAGTTCACGACCCCGAAGCAGTTATGACGTCATTGCGATGCGTCGGAGGTGAGTTGTCATATCTTCTTTCCCACTAACAGGGGGCCTAAATTGTCGTTCGTTTTTGTCAGCGCTACGCAACCATTTTTTCTTGTACGCGGTATATTCTTCTCGGGACGTCAGCGAGGACAACCGTATGATGACGAGAACGGACGAGGAATCCTGAACGACTGGGACCTCGCTAAACGGATCTGGATTCCTGGGAGTGATGTGCTTCCAAAGGAAGACCTTGCGCGACATTCTTATCGGACGGTATGTAGCCTCATTTTAATCAAGCCAAGCTATTGCTCATTCAGTTCTCCAGGGAACGTGGTTGTTCATCTCAGGTCGGCTCTTGATCGATCCCTTCAAGTTACACACCCTCCAAGACGACCTTGAGTCCTTCTTCCATCTTGTCCTTTACTATGCCCTCCGCTACCTTCCGCACAACTTGGGGCTGCTAAATTTGAAAGTCCTGATCGATCAGTTATTCCTCGAGTACAAATGGAATGAGGTGATCCGCCAGTACGTCGGTGGTAAGGGCAAATTTCTCATGATCTTGGATGGATTCTCCTCGCTCAACGTCCGATTCACGGATAATAAGCCCCTCGTAAAGTGGCTCCGCAACGCGCTGGGCTGTCTGACCGAGTTCTACCAGTACTGCATCAACATGGCTTCTGAGATCACCGAAGACCAGGATGACGAGCCACTTCTGTCAGACGAACACCTGCAAGCACCCCCTTCAAGACTCGTGCCTCCACCCCCTGCCACAATCCGCCTTCACAACCACGACCATTTTGCCTCCTTCTTCAAGACAGCACTTGCGTCGTCTGACTGGCCGTCCAAACGCACAAATTTCGGTGATCAACTAGACGCCCTGCCTCGAGGATCCAAGAGGAAGCCGCCAGCGGACGAGGAGGATTCAATTCCTGATCCCGAGTCGCCTTTGCAGAAGAAACGCAAGCCCTTGGCTGTATCTCTGCCGCCCCCCCGTCCACCTACACGCTCATCCCAGCGTATTAAGGAACTACAAGCGAAGGCACCCAAGGCAGGCACTTCAATGGGCATTCAGTACCTTTTTTAATCGCGTGTTGGACTCTGCCTATACTTATTTTGATAGACTTCATCGAACTTTTACTCATTTCTCTCTTCTTTTTCAATTCACGGTGTATTTTCTGTCGATTTTAGTACCGATCCGTGTGCCTCAAGATTTGTCGGATGTTAAGCTTGTAATGACCGTTTGTAGCACACAGTCGTTCAAATGCGTATTTATTTTCACCTTTGCTTCTTGAGCAATGGCGAGGGAATAGAAACCAAATTCAGTGATGCTAAGATTCAGACTTGCTGCACCAACCGACATTGTAATTTCTTCTTCAGGTTCGCTGCAAAGGCCGTACCGTGGTCCATTTCGGGTCCCACTCAGCATTGATATTCTGCTGCTCGCGCGTCGTGAATTTGGTGGCGAGGTCGGCTAGAGGTCCAGCCCGCCACGAAACGTCGATGTCGTTCTGGGTAACGGTCGAGTGATAATCCCCAGGAATGTCATTGCCGTATTGGAACTTAGGTACATGGCGCACCCCAGCGGCATTGAGTTCCTTCAGAATGTCGGACTCTTTCTCCATGCCGTCCACAGCAGCGAGCCAGGTGTCCTTCAGAAAAACGACTTTCTTCTCTTCAAGGTCGTAGGCAGGATAGGCACGCATCGCGCGTCCAGTGAGAGACTTCGGTTCGGCCATGGCTCCCCAGACGGCGAAGCCACGCGTTTTGCCATCCTCAGTGGGAACCTCGAGAATAACGACAGGACACTTCTTCTTCGGAGCCCAGCGACTCAAGGCGGTCATGGCGGCAATTCTTTGTTCATCAGTGGGCGTTTTGACGGTCTTGTCAATACCTTGCTGCTCGTCCGGGAGCCGAGCGAAGCGCCAGAGGAACTCCGCTAGCACTTGCGAGTTGGGCCCATACTTGATGGCCTCAGAAACGATGGTCGCGCATCGATCATGGTAGAGGAAGCGAACTTCGTGCGTGTTCATGAACACCATGAAAGTTCGCGTACGATGCTGGCGGTTGGCCGCGTAAGTCTACACCATCAGGGTTTATAGACGGTTCTTGCGGGCGTCTCCCTGTCATTCGTCAGAGGGATCGTTGAATGGGGTGACTTTGCCAGGTTTGAGTTCAAATGGTAGGAGATTGGTCTCGAAGTTGTTTCCATATTTTCCTGTTTTCTCACTGCGGGCATTTACACATATAATTGGCAGTGATATCTTGATTTTACAGTGATTTTTATTTGTAATTTAGTTCTAGTTGCCTCGCCAAGATAATCTCGATGGGATTTGAAATAAGATCTGCAATATTGACTGTATTTTTCAGCAGCGCTTTTATTTCAAATGTCACCTTGGCACCACCTGTGGATTTTATTTCAAAAGTTGACAGGCAGCTGTCAAGGAAATGTCATTAATTTTCCCCAGTAAGGTTTTTCACCGAAAGAGAGAGCTCAATCCAGCAATTTGATTGGTCAATTCTACCCGTTCCGCCCCGCAACCACTACAAAAGGAGCTTTTGCTATCTTTGGGTACTGGAACTCCTTGCAATATCCTTGACAAGGACATGAGGATAGAATTTGAAACAAGCGCAGTGTTTAAGAGGCCGATTTTATTGCATACTGAGAATTTGAAGAATTCTGAAATTTAGCAACCGCTTGCGTGGACAATGTTATTTCTAATTTGAGATTGCAATTTTGATACCGCTTTTATGTGTAAATGCCCGTAGTGTCTTCTCTGCTGGCGGTACGTAAGACTCGTCCGATCGTTCGTCAGCTTTAGTGTCACCTTCCATGGTGGAGGTAGCATCGTCGTTGCGGAGTAAACCAACGTCGGGTCTCCACTGATCGCCTTTGTATGAGTTGCGCTCCCGGGAGTCGGAGATGTTGACAGGAGTGTGGGTTGATTTCAGGAGTTTGGCGCAGTCAACAAGCTCCTTCTACAAATAATGTCAGCCTGACGTTGCTGTAGTCATGTTTCACAACTCACCAATCTGGAATACACAGGTTTCTCCTGGGTGCCAAGTGGCTTCTCGCTGAAGTAATCTGACTCCACCAGCCCAACGGGAAAGGGGTCTTCGATGTGCATATAGTCAGCGAAGAATTTGTCCGAGGGTTTGGGGCCAATCCAGCGAATATCGGTATCATTGGACATCTTGGCCCGATAGTCCTTAAATGGGAGAAGTGGATGGCAAGGAGGATTGGGATTGATGTACTTGTATTCAGGCCAGTCACTAGCCTAAACGGTGACTGACGCGCTCGCGCCTGCCCTACATAGCGATCATGTGATCGCGAAATCCATGAGCGTCTCGCTTCCCGATTCGGACAAATCTCTCTGACTTCGAACCACGACGAGGGTGACACACCACACCTCCATTGCTTAAATGGTCACAGGTAAACCTCAAATATGCACTTGTGAATGAAAATGGCTCATATTTTCTCATCGTTTACAGTTGCTCTCGGCTATTTCTACAAAACGCAAGTGGCTTTCGACAACTTCCACCGAACTGTAACCCCGCTTGCGTGTTATAAAACCAAATCACCCGTAAGTCCTTTACTTACTTGTAACTAAGAACATGCGTCCAACTACTCCTTTATAGAGCAGCCAATCCACTTCCATCGTCTTCTGTGCAAGACACCCCTCGTCACTGAACCTCGGAGCGACATCCCTCGGCCCCGTTCTCGGCTTCAGACAATATCGCAGACAAATGGCGCGCGACACCAAAGGACAGTGGGTGGGACCTATCTCACACGAGGCGTTCTTTGCGGAGCATATGAGTGTCGACGAGCCAGTCCCCTCAAACCTCGTCGCGGCGAACTACTTCGACAAGATTCCTGCAGGCAAAGGCAAGACTGAGAAACATATGTACAATCCATTGGTAAGTTTCTTATTTAACCCTTGTGTATGTGGTACTAATATGCCACTTAAGATCGAACTGGTGACCAACGCCAAACTTCTCGATCCAATATGCGCACTCGTGAACACATCCAACCACGCAGACTTCGACTCCTATGTCGAGGCACAGTGGAAGCCTGATATCACTTGCTATCTCAAAGAGGACTTCTGCAAAGAAAATCCTCGTGACGAGGCCTACAGGCCCACGAAGACGAAAGATTCGATCAAGGAGCGAAACCCTGACAATAACACATTCTTTGACAGAAGCCAGCTTTGCATCGAGATGAAGCCCGACGACGTCTCACCATTCAACGATCCTCCAACAGAGCTCGGCGGGGAAGCGCTTCGGAAGTTCCAGTTTGAGAACATGACGGACGAGGGTACCCAAGCGCGCGGCCAGATCGGCGCTGCACTAACCGAGATCTGTGCGCGCCAACACCCGACACGCATTTCTTCCGTTCTTCAATGTAAGCAAAAAGAGGGTTCCGGCTTTCCCTACTCCACGACCGTTGCGCTACACTTAGTGGCACCCGGGCAGTCGACTACGAAAAGAGTCTGGTGGTCTAGCCGAGTTCCTTCTGGCGCTTCGCTCGCCTGAATCCTTCCACAGCGCGGGATCGACGAGACTGTTCGGCTGGCGACTTCCGATGAGAGGTTATCGCCATGGAAAGTTGAAGAGGGTGGGCGCGAAAGAGCACCGCCCTGTTCTCGTCATGGTGTACCAGCCGGATGGAAGATGCCATGATTTGCTGTCTGGGGAGCCATGGCAGAACCCAAAACTCTCCACGGCCGATCGACTCGCGCCTACCCTGCTGTGGATCTGGAAACCGGGAATGTCGTGTTTCTAAAGGAGACTTGGCGAGCCGGCCTGAGCGGGATGGGAAAGGAGTCGGACATTTTGAGGAGCTGAACGACAAGGGTGTCGGTATTGTCCGAAGTTCCCAGTAGGGCTGACCGGCATCAAGCAGCCGTACCATACCACGAACAATCATAGATACGTCAAGGCGTCGTGGCGGGCAGGTCCTCTACGAGACGTGTTCAGGAAGGCGCACCATCGGTTCACGGAGCTCTTCGTCGGCAACCACCTCGACAAATTCACAACTCCGAAGAACTTGCTCAGAGCTGTCAGCCATGCATTGATTGGTATGTCTTTCCTTCGTGTTTCAGGGCTTCTCTCTGTTGACTTTTCGTTGCAAAAGCCCATCAGGACGCATATGAGATTTGTCGCATCCTCCACCGTGACGTTAGTGGAAACAACGTCATGATGGACGACGAGGAAAATGGGTGCTTGAATGACTGGGATTTGGCGAAAAGGATACCAAGTCCCCCATCGAACCCCGAGCCTGCTGAAGAAGATGGAGCTGTAGATAAGGAGGATCACCCCAGCGACGAGGGGCCAGAAGATGAGCAGGGGGGTGCAGAGGATCTGCCAGTACTCGAAGAACAGAACGAGGAGGACGAGGAGGAAGACGAAGAAGACGACGAAGGGGTCGACCTCGATGAATTTTCAAGGCATACATATCACACCGTGAGTGTTATAGGCTTTCAATCACGTTGATATTATCTGACAGTGCTTTAGGGGACGTGGTACTTTATGTCTTCTTTGATTTTGCGCTATCCTAGGAAGGTTCACGACTTACAGGATGACCTCGAATCTTTCTTCTACGTCGTCCTTTTCTTCACGCTGCAATACCTCCCGGTCAACTTGTCTCAGGCAGCACTCGTCGACCTCATGCAGTCTGTCTTCGAGGAGTGCAGACTTGACCACGACCTTGGGGTTGATGTCGGTGGCATAGCGAAGCAACACTTAATAATGGATGATGACTCGAAACTCCGGACGTTGTTATTCCCCGGCAATCGCTCCTTAACACGTTGGTTCCAGAGAGCACGGGACGCATTCCGACAATACCACGCCCACGTCGCACAGGAAATCTCGCAGCAGGTCTCTGCAGCCAACCCTATTGCCGAAGATGACTCCGAGGATGACGCAGACTATGAGACAGAAGATGACTTGGCCCAGGTCCCATTTACACTACAACGTCAACGACCCCTACCAGTCGACATCAATCTTCGCGACCACAACTCTTTCCTCCAAATCTTTGAAAAGGCACTCAATCGAGAACTTTGGTCGGACTATCGCAAGCAGACGGCTGCCGTCCATCGGTTTACTGCTTCTGATCCAACAGAGACGCTGGCTGGGCTCAAGCGTGTGCACGAAGGAGAGGAGGTGTCAACTGCTTCGAAAAGGTCGAGATGCGAATATACCATGTCCAACCAAGGGGGAATCAACTCGATTACCAACCCGAAGAGGCGCTCGATTCACCAGAGAGAGAAGAAGAAGAAGAAGAAGGTGAAAGTAGCTAGATCCAAGAAGTATGGAGTGCCCTTCTGGACAAAAATACATGCATTGTTTTTTTTTTGTGAATTTCTTGCGGAGTCATACAGATTCGGGCAGATTCTGTCAGAATATGTCAGATTCATTGCTGGATTCTGACAGATTCCGGACGCACCAAAAAAAAGGTACTCCTTCAGGCAGAATCCTGCCTCTTTGTCCCACTTCTGACAGAATCCAGCAGATTCATGAGGTATTTGTGAACTTATTTTCTTGTCATTCTGCCTGATTCTGCCTGATTCGGGACCCAAATCTCTAAGATGTTGCCATTCATTCAGGCAGAAACTGTTGTCATGCAGGCAGATTCTGACGGAATCCGCCCTCGTGACTTTGCATTGATTTTGGAAATCATGTTCTGTTGCCCTTTGTTAGCCACCAGCCAAGAGCACGCACTGACATGGGTTGCAATGTGAAAGCACCCCTTTGTGTACATTTTTTCTCTTTGGTCTTTGGCTATGCTGCCATACAGAAATATGCTGCAAGGGAGCAAAGCACTTAAAAAACTCTTTGCTCCAAATGAAGCAACAGACTCTCGAATTAAGCACCAACAAAGGTGCCAAATCAAGGCTCATACCCCTGTGTAGAAACAGCTGCATACTTAAATCAATTTAACTATTTATTGATATAGTAACACTTGGTGCAAATATGGAATAGACCTGCCTCGGACCAGTTCACAGTCCACTCACACCTTGCACCTTGCACCTGGACCTGTGACCCAGTTGATCCGACTTTCTGGGTTGCACAAAGGCCAGAAAGTTTGGGAATTGGAAACAACGGCACACGAGACCGGCGCACTGTGCGGCGGCAACTTCCGTCACCACATGTAAGCACCATTTGGCTGGCGCGAGTCTCAGCTCTCTCGCCAGTGTGCCATCTGTGCGCCACGCCCCCGCTGTCCCTTGCTACATTACACTCCTATGATCAGAGGACTCCCCGCCTTTCACTTATTCACGCCTTGACGTCATGGCACCTGGCGCTCACCATGGATCCCCTCGTGGACATCACCAACATCTTATACCACTATTTGTGCAGCAAAGTATGACTCCATATGAAGTGTTTGTAAAAGGGTATGGCTCCAGGGCAGCCTCCAGTCCATGTGAGTGTCTCTTGGTATTATGGACAAATCACCCACGCTGGTGGTACCCAACACCCTGCCATTTCGCAAGCCCAACGACATTATGCACGACCTACCAAGGCAAACCGGAGCCCGTCATGAACTCCCTTCATTATACCCCTGCTACACGGTCAGATCTTAACAAATGCCCATCTCCCCCTATCTCAGTCTCGTCCCAAAAACCCTTGCATATGTTCACCGCAGCGTCACTCGATGTTCCGCAATGCTTTTGCGAGGCAACTTGCACAACGACCCCACCCTAATCCTCGACCTGTATCTGCAAAAAGCCATGCCTTGGGGGCGAGTAGATCAAGGCGCTGACTTTGCTAGAATACCTTGTTATGATCTCTCCTTATGTGCGATCTTATAATAAGACAGGCTTGAGAGTACCGGGAGGGAGACAACGTTTAATCATGAGCCCCCCCTTGTTGACCGCGACCCGCCCCTATTCTTACATCACCTGACCGCAATCTCGGCAATGCCCGCCGCACTGATCGCCGCACTTGACCGGCGCACTTTCCAATACTCAAATGCCCTCACAAAGGCAAAATTCAACGTGACAGCAGCACAATCATCCAAATGTGACAGCGACATGTAAGGATCACGTGCATGATACCCTTTGTGCAGAATCTGTCAGAATCTGTCTGAAAGAAAGTAAAAACAATACCATTTACCAAATGGAAATGCAAAACCTTGTAGACAGAATTGGACAGAATGGGTGAGAATCAAGGAGAAGGAAAAATGGATTGCAGTTGAAAGTTTGGGGTATGAATCTGTCAGAAATGGAATGATTACGTCAGAATCTGCCCCCAAAACAATTTGTTCTGAAAAAAAATACATGTCATTTCAGTTAGAATGTGACAGAATCTGTCACAATCTGTCCGAAACAGGAGGATTCAGACCGATTCTGACAGATTCTGGCACCAATTTCCTAGCCGAGCTATAAAAAAGACAATCCATGAATTTTGTCCAGAACGGACCGTCATAGAGAAGGGTACTCGTGCTTAAATTCTCTTACGCTGTACGTCTATCTGTACTACGTTATTGTTTATTTTTTTTACTTATTATGTAGTGAGTAGCTAGTAGGAACTTGATTTTACCCTTCCATGATAATTTTCTATGAATTCAAAGCAGCGACACAGTTCGTAGTTCTGGTGGTTGACTTTACGATGGTCCAAAGTTCAAACTTCAATATTCGAGCCCCAAATGCTCATGGCCCCGGCTAATAAAGGTGGCCCGCGACTCGGCCAATTCCTACACTCCTCTTCCACAAACCGCCACACTCCCCTTACAACAATTCCGTGAGTCGAGGTGTCTTCCGTATTTCCTCGCATTTTCTGCCGTATTCATGCAGCGGAACGTTCTGGAGCACCGAGGAATCGACTCACCGGTCTCTGCACATTCAAGTTTCAACATCCATGCTGGTAGTGAGCTTGGACCAAAGGGTTTGCAGCGAGGGGGCATTTTCGAACTCCCTCCTACTATAACTCTGGACAGCTCAGTCAACAAGAGTGATGACAATGGCGTTTTGGTACCAGGGGCCGCTCGACATTCGAGAGCGCGCCATTATCGCTTTGCAATTTCCTCTGCCCCAAAGAGCCTCCAAACCTTTGAGACCCCGAAGCAGTTGATGACGGTCATTCACCACGCGCTAAGAGGTGTGTTGTTGTACCCCTCGACTTTCTCGATAATTAAATAAACAGTCGTCGTTTAAGCTCATGAATCTGCCTACAGGCTGTGCAAGATCCTGCATGGTGATATCAGCGAGAGCAACATTATGATGACAGAGGCCGGTACTGGTGTACTTAACGACTGGGATATGGCCTACGGAGTGACTTCCTACTCGCCCATTCTGAAGACAAGAGAAGAGAGCCGTCCAAAGGAAAACTCTGGAGGCGACGATCTAAGAATAGGCAGTCTTCGACTGAAAATGAATATCCCTCGTACAGTAGGTTTCAGAAATCTTTGCCGTTGAAATCCTCTGACATCTCACCCAGGGCACATGGCAATACATGTCAACCCTACGTCTGAGCTTTCCTGGAAAGGCGCTTGACTTGCAGGATGACCTTGAATCTTTCTTCTACATCGTTCTTTCTTTCACACTGCGATATCTCCCCGTCAGCCTCCCCCAACCAGAACTCGTCGACTTCATGAAGTCGATCTTCGAAGAACGTGCCCTTAGTCACGCACTCGGTATGGATATCGGCGGTCAGGCAAAGGCAACACTGCTTGCCGGTCAAGACACTTCATTCATGAGATTGGCGTTCCTGGACAATCCTCCGGTGAACTCCTGGATGCGGGCTTCGTGGCTTGCATTTGAGGAGCTACATCGGTAAGGTAGGGCTCATGCACGGCCTTCAAATGTCACGTGAGTTTGCGTGACAAATGCCTACTCTGGGAGAAATAAACTAATGGCCTTCGAACGAGGGCTTAAACACAAAATCGGTTCACGCAGGGTGTTAGATAAAGTAAAAGTAAAGAGGCCTGCGCGAACCGATTTTTTGTTCTGGACGAAATGAGAGCGCCATTAGTTTTACAAGCCCCTTGATTGCCCGGTTTGGCGAGCATCCGGCTCATACTCCTAAGTACACCACATGATGACCTATGGTAACACTTTGAGATACTTGATTTGAAAGTTTTAGTGGATACTCCATAAGAATGGATGTTCCTCTTTTCCCAGAACATGCTGAGTTCACTGAGAGATGCTCAAGCCTTCAGGTGCATGGATTGGACTCAGGCGGCGTGGGCTCGGAGTCTGTCTCCCTCCATCCATAAAGGTTTAAAGTGTAACTAATAGGTAAATAGAACATTTTAAGCGTGTCTGGGAAGTAATGCATCAACTCCAAGGACGAGGCGTCTCGGTAAAGCGCACTCGAGGCGCCTAAACGGGGAAGGTTTGCAAATGTGCTCGCTTGGGGCAAAAAATCTTCAAAACATATTTCTTTACTCATAAAACCCATTCGAAACTTTTCAAATGTTCCTCATAGCTCTGTGGACCATCTCGCGCTACCCTTCAGACGGCGCACAATCTTTGAAGGGGTGTCACCGCAATGTCACATGCACGTGACGTTTGAAGGCCGTGCATGAGCCCTACCTTATATTGATGACGAAAAACTGAAAGTTCTGAGAGCGAGAATGACCGACCCAACCATTCGCAGTCACGAAATCCGGCAGCCAACCCAGACGCCTACACTTGCGGCACATATTGGCCTTCGTGATCACGACCGTTTCCTCAAGATTTTCGAGGATGTCCTCGCTTTGGGAGAGTGGTCGAACGCACGTAAACCTACGGCTGCTGCGCACTAATTTGTTCATTCCCAACCGACTCAGCGCGAAGGAGGCGAAGCATACGCACCCAAAAGGTCCAAATGTGAGGATCTTATGCGCCATTCCAAGGGAGCAGTCAGTCCGCCAGCGCGAGGCCGCCGAGACGGCGAGGAAGGTAAGATCGCTGAGGGGGGCTGGCGCCGCTCCGAGTCATTGAACATTGAACGTTGGACCCCTTGTCTTGTATTCTTATAGAGTAACCTCCAATTACGGTGATGCATCCTCCTACTAGTAATTGAAAGTGGTTCTTATCCATATGTTCTTTATCTTTCAAAACTGGATATGAAAGCTGAAGGAGGACCCGTTGGCCATACAGGAGCATGCCGCATTCTCAGGGTCAGAGTCCGCTGAACGTTGAATTGCAGCAGTACAGACTCAGGATATTCCCCCATCTTATTTGTCAAAGAGTAAAGATCGAAATATGCGTGACCTGGCGCGACGCGTGGCTTGACAGTTTAGGGCAGGCAAAGACGCGTGATCCATGTGGCCGCGCTTGGCTCTAATTTCTCAATCCTGCTTTCTTTTCCTGACATTCTGACACGCCTTCGAGCGCTACTAGTGAAGCGTTTCTTTCTTACCCGCTTAACTTTGTACGCGCATCAGGATGGAGGTATTCGGTTTCGAGATTGGTGGATTTCAGCGCCTGAAGGTTCGAGCCAGCGCCGAGCGGTCCACTCAGTTGTATCCTCCATATCCAACCTACCTTGCTCGCACCGATTCCAAACTCGGATCAGACGTCTTGGTCTTGGAGCGAAAAGACGCTCTCTGTTCGCAAACTCCCATTTCTGTTCATTCTTCTTCACCTCTGGCTAGTTCACTCAACAAGAACGATGATGGCTGCGTTTTGGTGCCAAGGACTACTCGGTGCTCGAGGACGGTGTATTATCGATTCACAAATGCCTCTATTTCGAAGAGCCTTGAGACATTTGAGACCCCGAAGCAGCTGATGGCGGCCATTCCTCACGCGTTAATAGGTACGTTCCTACATCCCTTCTCGAGATTTATTTTGACAGTCATCGCTTCAGCACACGAAGCTGCCTACAGGCTGTGCGGTATCTTGCATGGCGATTTCAGCAAAAGCAATATTACGATGATGGACACTGAGAAGGGTGTACTGTATGACTGGGATATTGCCAGAGGTTTTGTGTCCTATGCTTCCGAGCCGATGTCCGAGCAACAAGAAGAGAACCTCCCAAAGGAGAACTCTCCAGAAAACAATGCTGGATTTTAAGTTCCTCGGATTGAGGGAAATATATCATATCGCCCAGTAAGTTTCCGACCTTCGCGCTGGCGACGTCTTCTGATTTCGCTCAGGGCACATGGCAATACCTGTCAGCCTTGCTTTTGGGGTCCCCTCGAAAGCTGCATGTGCATGACTTGCAAGACGACCTCGAATCTTTTTTCTACGTGATCCTTTTCTTCGTGTTGTAATACCTCCCTGTCAATTTCTCTCAAGCACACCCTGTAGATATTCTAACATCTGTCTTCGAGGAATGTAAGCACACGCGTGGCGTCGTTGTTGGTGGCGAGGCGAAGACAAGGTTGCTTATGAGGAACTCAGACGCTCAGATCAAAGGCTTGGTTTGCCTGGACAACCGACCTTTAACGTTATGGATTCAATGCGCTCGGGCTACCTTCGGACAGTTTCATGATTATGACCAACATGACGCGGAACCGTGGCCTTTACCCAGCTGGGAGGATGAGAATGACGCGGAAGACAGTACAGTACAAGCTCCACCCGCTGAATCAGGTCGCAAAATCCCTTTGCCAGCACACATTCTTTTTCGCGATCACAAACATCTCCAACTCTTCGACAAAGCGTTCGCTCGAGGAAACTGGCCAGACAATCGTAACCTGAACGCAGTGTTCGCTGGCACTTAGGTCCAAATTCCTTGATAGAATGAATTTATCGTAGAATGATAGCTCTCAAGTTGAACCCCATACCAGTCCATACATAGAGACGAGTCTATTCACCATCTATTTTTGTTCTCCATGCGCGTCAAGACGCGTCAGCCCCTATTTGACACGAGAGTTGAAATTCTGAGAAATTCCTTAGAGCTCCCCGGTTCTTCGATTCGTTACATAATTATACAGTCATAATGGCACGTCTTTGAAGAGACGCATCCCCTAACGATCATGTGATCGCGAAATCCATGGCGAGCGTCTCGTTTCCCGATTCGGACAAATCTCCTTGATTTCGAACCACGACGAGGGCCACACTGCACTTCCATTGTCCAAACACTCTCAGGTAAACCTCAGATTGGAACTTGTGAATGAAAATTACTCATATTTTCGCATTGTTTACAGTTGCTCTCGGCTATTTCTGCAAAGCGCAAGTGGCTTTCGACAACCCTTCCACCGAATTGTGACCCCGCTTGCGTGTTATAAAACCAAATCACCCGTAAGTCCTTTACTTACTTGTAACTAAGAACATGCGTCCAACTACTCCTTTATAGAGCAGCCAATCCACTTCCATCGTCTTCTTTGCAAGACACCCCTCGTCACTGGAACCTCGGAGCGACTCCCCTGCGGCCCCGTTCTCGGCTGCAGACAATATCGCAGACAAATGGCGCACGACACCAGGGGACAGTGGGTGGGGCCTATCTCATACGAGGCGTTCTTTGCGGAGCATATGAGTATCGACGAGCCAGTCCCCGGAAATCTCGTTGCGGCGAACTACTTCGACAAGATTCCCGCAGGCATAGGCAAGGCTGAGAAAGACATGTACGATCCACTGGTAAGCGGTGTGTGCAAAGCTTCGTGTACATTGTACTGAGACGTTGCTTCAGATTAAACTGGTGACCAACGCCAAACTTCTGGATCTGACATGCTTACTCGTGAACACATCCAACCACGCAGATTTCAACTCTTACGTCGATGCACAGTGGAAACCCGACGTCACTGCTATCTCAGGAGAGACTACGCAAGAAAATCCTCATTGATGAGAATACGGCCACCAAGACGAAATTGCTTATAAGGAGCAACCCTGACAACAACACTTCTTTGACAAGCAGCTTGACGAGAATGAAGCCCGACGAGTCTCGCCATTCAAGACCTCCGAAAGAGCAGCGGGGAAGCTCTTCGGAAGTTCCATTTGAGAACAGACACGAGGGCATCAAGCCCGGCCAGATCGGCGCTGCACTACCGAGATCTGTGCCGCCAACACCGACCCCGCACATTCTTTCCTCATGAACGCAAAAGAGTCCGCTTCTCTCCACGACCTTTCGCTACACTGTCACCCGGGCGTCACTACCGAAAGAGTCTGTGTGTCCTGCCGGTTCTTCTGGCGCTTCGCTCGCTAACTCCTGCACCAGCGCGGGATCGACGAGACTGTTCGGCTGGCGACTTCCGATGAGAGGGTTATCGCCATGGATAAGTTGAAGAGGTGGGCGCCGAAGAAGCACCGCCCTATTCTCGTCATGGGTGTACCGAAGCCGGATGGCAAGATGCATGAATTTGCTGTCTGGGGAGCCATGGCAGAACCCAAAACTCTCCACGGCCGATCGACTCGCGCCTACCCTGCTGTGGATCTGGAAACCGGGAATGTCGTGTTTCTAAAGGAGACTTGGCGAGCTGACCTAAGCGGGATGGAGAAGGAGTCGGACATTTTGAAGGAGCTGAACGACAAGGGTGTGCGGTATGTGCCTCAGTTCCAGTACGGAGACGACATCAAGCAGCCGTACCATACCACGAACAATCATAGATACGTCAAGGCGTCGTGGCGGGCAGGCCCTCTACGAGACGTGTTCAGGAAGACGCACCATCGGTTCACGGAGCTCTTCGTCGGCAACCACCTCGACAAGTTCACGACCCCGAAAAACCTACTGAGAGCGGTAAACCATGCAGTGATCGGTACGTCTGCCTCTCATGTTTCAGTGCTTCGCTCTGATGATCTTTCGTTACAACAGCGCATCAAGATGCCTATAGGGTATGCAGCATCCTCCATCGTGATGTTAGTGGCAACAATGTATTACTAGACGACGAGGAAAATGGCTGCCTGAACGATTGGGATATGGCGAAGAGGGTCCCGCGTTATCTTTCCAACCCCGACGCAGCTGAAGAAGAAGATGCAGCCGCAGATCAGGAGAAATTGGCCGCTGATAAGAAACGAGAGGAGAAGCTAGAGAAGGAGGAAGATCTACCAGAGCTCGAAGCGCAAGACGACGATGACAGCGAAGAGGAAGATGAGTACGAGGAGTTCTCGAGGCATATGTATCGAACCGTAAGTATTTTAGGCATTCAACTTCGACAATTTCGTCTGATGTCCTCTCCAGGGAACGTGGTATTTCATGTCGGCCTTACTACTGAGGCACCCTGAGAAAGTGCACAGCTTGCATGACGATCTCGAATCGTTCTTCTACGTTGTTCTTTTCTTCACGCTGCAATATCTCCCTGTCAATCTTTCTCAGGTGCAACTCGTCGACTTTATGCAGTCTGTGTTCGAGGAATGCAGGCTCAACAACAAGCTTGGGATCGACGTTGGCGGCGAGGCCAAGACGAGCCTGTTTATAAGGAACGACTCTCAGATTATGGATTTGGTTTTCTTGGACAACCGTCCGCTAACAGCTTGGGTGCAGCATGCTCGGTTTGCCTTCGGCCAGTTTCATCGCTATGTCGAGAGAGAAGACCGCCCTTTAATCAGCTTCTCTGACAAAGATGAGCACGCTACAGAATCGGCCCCTCGCTTAACACCAGGTCGCCAGATTCCCCTGCCAGCTGATATTCTTCTCCGCGACCACAGTTATCTCCTCCAACTCTTCGAACAGGCGCTTGCCCCACACAACTGGCCAGACAATCGTAAAGAGACGGCTGCCGTCGCACAGTTTATCGCCCCTGATACAACTCAGACGCCAGCTGGGGTCAAGACCCACGAGGGAGATGAAGCGACCGTGACGAAGAGGTCTAGATGTGACATTCTTTTGTCCCGCCAAGGTGGCGTGAACTCAATGACCGTGCCGACCAGGCATTCAGACCGTCAGCGCGACGCCAGGGAAGCCAGGGCGAGGAAGGCGAAATCGTTGAGCGGGGCCGGTACCGCTCGTTGAATACCTCGACTTGTATTTCTATAGAGACCTCCGTGATGTACCCTCATTATTTTATAGTAACCCACCCATTTTTTCTTTTTCTTTCAATGCTGGGCATGAAAACCATACAGGACCTGGCGCGGCAGTGTTGAAGCGTAGTAGTATAAATTCAGGATATATTCTCTTTGTCAATTAGGTGGTGATTCAAAGTTACTTATATGTAGGTGGCCAGACAATCATAACCTCATAATCTATTTTTGTTCTCCATCTACGTCACGCGTATCAATACGCGTCAACCCCTATTTGACTCAAAAGTTGAAATTCTGACGAAACTCCTTAGAGTTTCCAAGTTCATCGACTCGCTAAAGGATTATACGGCCATAATTACGCGTATAACTGGCCTTCCATGACTGTCGTCTTGAGGAGACCGTGCAAAGATTCAAAACTCGGCAGAAAACATGTCACGTGTAGGGAAATGGTAGCTCGGCCGGGCCACAAACCCTTTGCTATCTGAATCGGCTAACGTTCTCTCCCTCTCCCTCATCACTTGCTCTCAGCCACCATGGTCAAAAACACAACCACCGGCAGCAGCAGCCTCTCTATGAGTTCAATCTTCGACCCAATTTCTCCCACCGGCCACTCCAGCCATGAGTTGTGCGGTGGGGCCGTCTACTACAAATACACCCCAAGGATTGAAGACGAACGAGATGCGTTTCCTTCCAGCGCGAGCACCTCCGCTGGGTTATCCACTCTGTCGAATTGCGGCTCGTACTCTGACTACGCCACCTCCAACACTACTGTCGGCCAGCAGCCAGGCAAGGAACGAAGAGACAGGGCGGGTTACTTCCCAGACTTTGTGCGCAAGGAAACGCCTTCCGGGTCCAGGGGTTACAAACCAAGCCACAAGTTAGTATACAAGATTGGGCACAATTTGTCTCTCAGACTAGTCAACGTCGGATTGGACGCGCCATCGAATGCGGCTACCATCGGTGCAGCGGCTCGATGCCACATTCGCGTGGAAGCGCTTATTCCCCTCTCGCTCTCTGACTTCAAGGAGCCCAAGGAGATGATGCAGGCTGTGGCTAATGCTTTCAAAGGTAAGCTTTCGACGTTGTTGCGTTTATGCCACGCGTCCTCACCTGATCCTCGTTGTTTCAGGACATCGTCACGCCAACGTTAAGTCTGGCTACATTCACGGTGCCATCACCGATGAGACCATCGTGATCGACGCTCATACTGGCTTTGGTATGCTTGCTGACTGGGATCTGGCTGGCGACAATGTCAACGGTCTCCTTAGTCGTTCCGTATGTCATTCTTCTCTTCGCTATTCCTGCATTCTAATGTTGGTGCTCATGACAGGGAACACGCTTCTTCGAGTCTATCGGGCTTCTCAAAGAGCCCCGCAGGAAGGCGACCCTTCAAGACGACCTCGAGTCATTCTTCTACGTTGCCCTCTACTTCGCGCTCAAGTTCGCTCAGCACAACCGCTGCGCGTGCGACACCCGCCTGATTATAGAAGCTGTATTCGAGAACCTAGCCGCTGGCGATTGCACGATGCCCGGATACACCAAACGCCAGATGATCAGAGACTGGGGGTACATTGGGCCCGACTTCAGGTTTAAGAAGAACATAGGGCTCAACATGTGGCACAGAGGTGCCGTCAGAGCTTTCGAGGAGTACTACTCCTGGCTTGATCGCTGGCAGCGTGCTGCTGCAAATATTTGGGGACGGGAGGACGAGGCATCTGCCAGGCCTCCGAGAGGCACGATACTGTACGATCACTGCTACCTTGCGGCTCTCTTTGACGAGGCAATCTCTACTCCGGACGAAGTCGACAGCGTCGCCCCTCCGGCAGCAGCATCTGCTCGCGTCGTACACCCATGGGAGGGGGCTGGCTGGGAGCAGCTGACTCCAACCGAGAAGTTCACCAACGCGCCATTGACAGAGCATCGTGGACAGTTGTGGTGGGAGAAGGCTGGGTTGCCGTTGTGGAAGGAGATCGTGCTTCCGGAGCCAAAGGCGCTCCCGGTCAAATCAAGTTCTGAACAGGAGGACAATGATGAAGAACTCTACGTGCCGGATGATGGAGAAATTGAGGATGATGATCCCTACGTGCCTTACGAGCCTTACATTGATTAAATCTGTCGTATCATGAAATGCAAATTTGTGTCTGTTCTTTCCAATCCAGGATGTGCGCCACACAATGACGTCACGTGCCCGAACGGAATGATTGTGATCGAGCTGACAACGACACTTGCTGTCCATGTTTCCTGTCTATGTTTCCTGTCTCTACATTTGGAAACATTGACAATGTACATCCTGGTAGCTATGTTATGCCATGAAATTTTGTTCCTAACTCTGTTTTCTATTTTCCAGACCAGAAAGCTGTGCAAAATGCAGTTCGGAAGCGACTTTACCTGCTTGCACTGGCATACGATACAGAATTTACCTGCTTGTTACGGCAATAGCTCTCCCCTTGTCAGCACAGCGGAGTTCCAACATCTCGTACGGATAGCAGGACACCGACCAGAAATTATCCGGACATAGTGGGACAACTAATTCCCGTAGCAGACCGGGGGCGTCTACCGCGTCTCGCGGGAGGGGGAAGGCGTTGTCCTGGAAGTAGTGGTTGAAAATTCCCATCAAAGTAGCCTCCGGGTGAATGCTGCCTGTGAAGATCGGTTTGTAGTGTTCGTCGAGTAGGGTCAACATGTCGCTACGTTCTTGAACATCCGCAAAGGGGAAGCGTCGGCAGAATTCTCTCTCGAGCTCTGTGAGAGGCGCAACTTCCTCGCTCTGTGGATAGACCTCAATGAGACCGATTGTGGCGTTTTTCGCGAGCCTCTTCGTCTTCGGATCCTGAAGGAGGGAAAAGATGGCCGTATGCCAGGACGCGATTGCCTTGAGATAACGGAGCACTAGCGCCGCCATGTTGTCCTGCTCTTCCATTCGCATATAGGTTTCGCGTTCTTTCTCCATGTCCTCATCTGGGGAAATAGTCAGTCAGTAGCCCCCTTTCCACGAATAAGACAACGTACCCGAGTTAATATCACGAAGACGAAATGCGTTGTCAACACTCTTAAGAAGAGTCCTTACAATATACCCATCTTTCAGCTTCAAGAAGAAGTATAGGTCGCGGCTTAGGGCATTAACCCTGGAATAGGAATAGATTTTCGCGTCGACGTTTGTCTGGCTGGAGCACCCCCGATGGACGCCCTGGACAGCAGAATCGAGTTTCGTAAGGATCCAAGCAAGAAAATGTGCCCAATGGAGAATGGTGTCTCTAGAGAACTCCCAGTAGATCACTCCGTTCTCCTCGGTAGCTTGAACCTTCTCTTCACAAACACGCTGTGCCGTTCCACCCATTTGGGCCGGGGAAACTTCATGATTGGAACATCAAGTTCGTCCGGTGGTTTCCACAAGCGAAGCGTGTCGAAAACTCGCTCTTGCAGCACCTTGTCTGAAAGAACGCGGGCCCGTAGACCCCGGAAGCAGCGAGCAACGACAAATATGCAGAAGCGATTGAAGTCGTCGCTCGTACCGGATACAAGGTCAAACTCAATGTCGGACAGTACCGTCATAATATCCTTGATATGTTCCTGGAGTGGAACATCGATCGCCCTACGCAAAAGGTGAGCATAGGAAATCTTTCGAGCATTATTTGCGTACCCTTCCCACACATCGTCTAGGGTTCGATCGTCATCTCGGGTGATCTTTTGGACTTTCAACAGACCCGCAAAGTCCATCGTTGTGTCTGGCTATGCCGGGGTTACTACCAGTGCGCGAAATCCTTCGACAAACGTGGCTCCGGTGACGGCTACGACCTTTGTTCCATCCCGATTATGTCCATCGCCGCATGCAAGAAGTGTAGTGAGGTGATTAAGGAAGTCGGGGATGGCGTTCTCTTTGGCTGCTGTGGCTGGAGTACTTTCCTTCAGACCTTGCAAGATAGTGGTGAGAGAGCGAATACGACAAGACGAATTATGTACTAGTTGAGAATCGAACAAGGAGTCTCGTGTAGACGCTGTCGATTCCGATGATGAAGACATGGTGTATGACTCGGAGTGTGAAGAGCATCATCCCGGAATCTCCTTACATAAGCAGTTTTGTGCTTGCTTGGCAATAGGTTTGCAGTGCGATTGACGATGAGCCTACATAACATTTTTTGCGTTGCATTTGAGTCTTTGAGTAGTTGCCTAGTGAAATGAAATCCATGTTTTCCCACAAGTCAAATCGCGGTTATGCGCCACACACTGATGACGTCACAAACCCGACTGTCTGCTGCCAGTGTTTCTATGCTTATCGACAAGGGCACTGCGGTAAGGATAGAAGACATGCAGGCAGTTCTCTAGGATGACATCCCATTTCTATTTCTGTGTCATTCGGTGATGATCTAAAAAACAAAGTCCAGGGTGCGATTCAGAAGGCAATTCCCCTACTCGCACACGTCGCATCCATATTCTTGGTTACCCTCACGCATAAACGTCAGGATGTGGTCTACGTTGCGATGCGAGCAAAACAGAGATTCGGTCAATACATCGTTGACAAACTAACGATAAAATCAACTCACCTCCCAGCGTCCGCGTCGTGAACCCAACCTCAGAATAACAATAATAGTCTGCAACCAACCCAACCAATCAGCTTTTGCGCCCACAATTAACCAACAGGAACCGCCTACATATCCACTTCCTCTTAAACACCTCAATCTCGTCCCTCCCCAGCACTTTCACCTCCTTCGCCGTAACCCCGTCCGCGATCTGCCGCTCGCGGTACTCCTTCTGGAGGGCCGGGGCGATGACGGCGTCGAAGCGCGTCACGAAGCGCTGGCGCCACTCGCGGAGCGTGCGCGCGTAGTGCGGGCCGATGTTTGCGATGGACTCGACGACGAGCTTGCCCTTTGAGCCTGCGGTGAGCGTGGACATGAGGAAGGTGAGTGTTGGGAGGAAGCCCCCTGGAAATACTGGAGGGGGGGATGGGGTTAGATTCGGTGAATGGGAGGGGGAAGGAGGAGACGTACTCTGAGGGGTTGGAGGGGGATTTATTAGGCGTGAGGTTGGGCTATAGTAGTACGGGGGTGTTGGGGCTCACCCATTTTCGAATAAAGTCTATTTCCTGGATGTATCTCTCAAATCCTGCCGAATAAGGTCAGATTCCAGCATTTCTGGGTCACTCGAACAGGTAGAAAGTCGCTCACTAGCTTCCGGGATCGTGATGACCTGCACCACGCCTACTGCACCTTTCCTCTCCATCGCCCAGTCCACGATCTTCCAATAGCCTTCCAAAAACACCCTGCCCACTGCCTCGATCATCTCTATGCTCACAACTCTCGCAAAGCGCCCCTCCCAGTCTGGCGGCATGTTTCTGTAATCCATTAGGTGAACCCGTATGCGATCTGTGTGGCCGGCCGCGACGATCCGTTCCTCTGCGAGAGCCTTCTGCGCACTCGAGAGCGTGATGGTGTCGATCTCGACATGGGGGTGCTGAGATGCGAGTCGAATCGCAAGCGCCCCCCACCCAGTACCGATCTCAAGCACACGCACTGGCTTGCCGGAGGCGGATGGCGGTGGGACATGCAATTTGTTGATTATATGCTGCAATTTGCGGAGCTGGGCGAGGTATAGTGGATCTTCATCTGGTGACGAAAGAGTCGGCGGGGTCGCCGATGGTGGGCTGGTGTTGATGGATATTTTCGATTCGATTCGTGCTGGTGGGCTGTCGTGTTCTGATGGTGGTGATGGCAGGGAGTGGGCAGCGGCGACTCTCTTGAGGCCCTGCCCGCCGCTCCATTGGGTCTGCGAGGTCGACGACTTGCCCTCCCCGAGATCCCCGTCCAGCTCGGGGAAGATAGCACACGAGTACGTCATGTCCTGCGACAGGAATCCTGTGGTCCAGTGATTAGAATCAGAATTCTGCTCAACACTTTTCTCAGATTGAGCAGATTAGACGGCAACACACACCCGCAAACATGTCGTTCGAGATGTCATAGTGCGCGGAGATGTTCGATCTTGAGTTCCCAATCGTATTCAAAAATCGATAGGACGTGAGTTTCTGCGGCAAGGTGAAGAGATACGACACTGTCGAGTCGAGATTTGACAGGTTCTCCCTGTTCTCGAGGAACATCTGAATCAAGAGTGATCGGTAACGGAGTTGGTGTGGATGGCGTTGGACGAACCTGGAATAGCGCGACGAGGTCGTCGCACTCTACGTCGCCGTACATGTACGCCTCCGAGAACCCCAGATCGCCCATGGTGCATAGGCGGACCCAGAAGGCATCGTTGACGACGCGGAGTTCAGCCTTGAGATCGGGTCGTGGGTTGGGAACTGTGGGTTGCTCGTTGCCAGGCCCGGCAATTGGGAACGTGTAAATGTGGGAGAGCGTCAAGACACGGAGGTGCCCAACCGTGATTTTCTGCATGAGCCTTGACGCAGATTTCAGTCCTCTCCTCGACAAAAAAGCAAAAGCAAAACATACGCCACCACTGCCGCTTCTGCAAGACGAGCAGCAGGCGCCCAACCTGTCCTAAATGCAGCCTCCACGAGCATATTCCACGCTCTATCGGCGACGCCAGAGAGGGGGAACGGGGGCTTCGCGTCTGGGAGATCCATTGTGGGGTAAAAGAAAGGAAGAAAGCGAGGGAGACAGGCATGATTGGCGCTTTTTTATATAGAGGATGTGGTAAAGTGGAAGGTGGTTGCTGGTTCGATCGCTAGCCTGTCTCTCGATCACGATCGGGAGTTACCTTCTAATTTGGACCAGCAGATGTCCCCAATCAACAATATTTTTCTCAAATTATAATGCCATCCGTACGTTGATGGAATAAATTCAGTACGTTAACGGAATAATGAGAATCGATTCAAAGCCTACGAGAAGTCGAAATACCAATGTCCAGAACAAATCGACGGAGAAATTCATGGACATTGCATTTGGCTCCGAGGCCGATTTACCCACCGGATCGTCAGGGGCCTGGTCATTTATCAGGGACTTGGAGAGGGCATCGCAGATTCCGACACCTTCTCCACGCAACGTGATGCTAGGTGATGCTCTCTAGTTGCGACGAGTGGCGTCATCCAACAGCATCTGACGCACTCTAATCGACTGGTGAAAGGATGAACGTATTGTAATTATGTATTATTTATCTTCCTCGGTTTCTTGTATGTACGATGGGTATGTTACAGCTTTGAAAACGGAATAAGGATATCAATACATACAAAACGAAAGAGAACATCCGAGTGCAGAGATGAAGCCAAACGACGACAGAAAAGAAAAGAGAAACAGGCCGAACGAGAAAAGAAAGAAAAATCAAACAATCAAACCAAACGCCACTGAAAGCTAAACCGAAACACCCGGCGAAGCCTTGAAGAACCTCGACTCCGATCCCATCCTCCTCAACTGCCTCGACACGAACTCCTTCGTGGGCGAGTCCGACTCATTGCTATCCGCCGAATCATCGCTCGCAGCAGAGTCATCACTGCCAGGCATCTCCATGTCTTCATCGTCCTCGTCATCATCACCGAACAAGCCCTTCAACGACGGCGTCCTCGCAGCACCGAACCCCTTCCGCTGCATAGCAGGCGAGATAAGATGGTGTGGCGTCACCTGCCCCAGGTGCGGGTCATCATCCGACGAGGGCGCTGGGGCGTCCATCGCGTCCTGGGCGGGATCGTCCGACAGTTGGAGGGTCATCGACACCGGGGCCGAGCACGTCCGCCACATTGTTGGCATGGCGTGCCTCTCTCTGAGCGTCATCGTCCGCCCGCCAAGGGGCGTTGGCGTCCGCTGCACTTGTGCATGTTGGGCGTCCGCAAGTTGCTGGATGGAAGGCAGAGGCTGGTCGCTACTCCGCCCGATATCGCTCTCTGTACGTTTCCTCTTCCGCGGTGCGGCGGTCCCGACTGTGAGCAGGAGAGACTCGGGGATGCTGACGGACCGGCGGAGCCGAGCGACTTTGGTGAGGTCAATCTTTCGGGGTGTTGTGATGGCCCGGCTGTCCATGCTCGTCGAATGCACTTTTGGCGCGACGGAGACACCAATGATCCCATCTTCGCGCTTCCTCTTAGGTAGAGGCACCATCGGGCGTGATTGGACGCCAGAAAACACGTCTTGTTCTCGTTTCTCTGCAGCGGACTCGACAGAAGGGAAAGGCACAGCGACAGCGGCTGACACAACCGCCTTCTTCACCAACCCAGACCTCGGCCTCATCTTCGTCTTCAGCCGTTTCGCCGACACAGGCGTCTCCTTCACACCCTCCTTCTCTTCCTCCAAGCGGCGCTTCTTCGTGTTCGCCACCGGGCTCGGGGTGCTCTTCGGCTGCTTCAGGATCTGCGCGATCCTCTCCGCCACGGAAACTAACTTCGGACCATTAATCCGACTCGGAGTGTCCGCGTTTGAATTCTCTTTATCCTCCTCATCGCTTTCTTCGTCCTTAGCATTGAGCCGCCTGCGTTTCAGAGGCGTGCGGCGTGGCTGTACTGGGGACAGCGGTACTCGTCGATGAGAGTAAGAGGAGGATGTGGAACTGGTGCTGCTCTTCCTGCTCCGGAGAGGCGAGACGGGCGAGGACGGTACGGCTGGATAGGCACCGAATGGCTTTTGTGGCCGTTGAGGTGACGGGATCTGCGAGAGGGGATCACGCTTGCTGCTCGGCGAGCGTGTGGGAGTTGAGAAGCAGGAAGATGAAGATGAGGGGAAAGGAGCTGGGGGCAAAGAGAAATTAGCCACGAGAGGGGTGCTCGGGCATGCTGTCAAACTCGAGCTTGCATGCTCTTCAACTTCAGCTGGAAGAAGCCCCACTGACCGTAGCGAGTGCCGAATTGGCTCCGGCCAGCCAGTGGAGGGAGTAGGAACATGCGCGTACTCGAGCTTCCAGTGTGCTACGAATGCTTCAGCTGCGAGAGGCAGTACACGAGTGCGAAATATGGAGGCGAGGATGCTGCCCAGTGCTTCGAGAGTGGTCAGTGTTGAAGGAAGTACCTGGATGCTGACGAGGATGTGTTGGTATAGAGGGATGATCTAAAGCGGACAGTAAGTTAAGGAAAAGAAATCTTTAACAAAAGAGAAGACCCACATCATACAAGATATCATCCTCGGTCCACACGTTACACTCGTCCCCAAGCCACAAACACAGACCCTCCTGCAGGCTCTGCAGAAGCCTCAAGCAAAGCTCCTCGGGGCAATGCTCAATGACCCTCATCAACGATCTTGCCAACCACATCATCACCGGCTTGTTCCTCGGCTCGGGCGGGTACGTCGCGCGCATCGTCTCCGAGGCGAGCTCGAGGAGGTTCAAAGGCACATCGCGCATGTCCGCCGCGTCGAGGTGGGAGAAGAGGAGATCGACGAGTCGTGTTGACGCATCGGGCACAGCGCCAGGTGTCTGGAAGCAGGAGACGAAGGACGCGGTGGTGTCGAGCACGGTGCAGGTGTCGATGCCGTCATCGAGGGCTTTGTTGCTGGTGAAGGAGAGAAGGTTTTCCCAGAGGACGAAGTCGTCGCTGCCAATGGTCCACGCATGGCGATCGCTGAAGGACAGAACACAGCAGTTAAGACCAAGGTAGGTGAGAAAAAGGACGAGGAAAAATACGTACGTGAATGGCACTCCAAGCAACACAACCCCTCCTTCCCAGTGGCCCTCGCGCCTCTTCCACCACTGCACGAAAGTCTTCCATACCGCATTAGTGAACTCCTTCGTCCACTTCCAGCCCCAAGTTCCCTTTTGGCTCCTCACCGGCGCGTCCTCCTCGCAAGCCCAGAACACCCTAACCGCTTCCGGGTCGCACACCGTAATAATATCCACGCACAGCGTCACCCAGGCATTCCGAGCCCTCTGGCCGCCTTCTTCGTCAGCCTCCGTAGCTGCCGACCCTGAGAGACGTGCGTTATCCGCGAGCAGCGAGTCGTCGTTCCGCATGATGCACGCAAGGAGCGTCTCGCCCGCCTCGCGAAGGGATGACAGGGGGATGATCCTGCGCATAGCGGTCCAAAGGCTCTCCACGACGCGCAGGCGGAGCTCACCATTCGAGCAGGTCGCCTCGGTTTCGATGTCTAGAATGGTGTCATCTGAGTCGGGGATGGTGTCGGATTTGGAGGGCGTTTGGATTTTCTTGGGCCGGAAGTTGAGTTCGGGGCTTTCGAGGATCTCGGTGACGTGCTTGATTGCTGAGGAAGCGAACCTTGAGATGGCTACGTCGTCATCGTCGTTGTCTAGTGAAGAAGAATTATTCATTTCGCTGGAAATGAAGATAGAGGTACTGCACAAACCTTGAAGGTGGGCAACATTCGCCTTAAGGAGCCCAGACCACACATCAACGATGTTCGCAGGCACCTCAGCGTCGTCCCACATCTCCAATGCACCAAGCGCAGTCCTCCAAGCAGCAATCACCCCGTTGAACACCCACTCCTTCGACATCTCCTCCCTCGTAAGGCACCGAATATCGTTCACGATCACACCGTTGTCGAATATCGGGCGAACGGCACCGCTCAAGTTTTTGAACTCTGTTGTTAACAAGCCAGGAACCGCGTCGAAGAGGCCCTTTGGAATGAGGAGGTTCTTGTCCCAGCCTTCCTCCGTTTCATACAGGTCCGCATACGGGCGGCTGACAATATGCCCCATCGCGTCCACCGCCTCAAGGCACGTGCTTCCTGCCTTGGCTGCCATTTGCTGCAGGATAGACAATGAGAGGCGAACCGGCTCGTCGCCGACGGCGGACTCGTCCCGAAGGAGGGCCGCGATACTTGCGATGCCTGCATGGCAGTCGACGACCGAGGTCATCACTTTGCGGTGTACCTGCCTTGCGTTCTTGGACTTGGCCCGCTCCTCGTCGTCCACCTCCGACTCCTCGTCTGAGTCGACAGGCAGCGGGGGTTGGAAGTATGCCCAAGTCATGGTCCGCCAGGCCAGACAGGTAAGTGCGCGCACAGAGCTCTTCTTGCTACGCATCCCGAGACTGAGGAGAGAGGAGACGATGCGGTTGGCTCTGCTATCGGTGCAGACCCTGGAGCCGAGCAGGACGACAAAGCTCGCGAGGACGCAAATGGCCCAGACGGGCCCTTGGGCGACGTGCGTCGGATCGGCGTTGGTCATGGTCGTTCTTAGGGTGCGGATAATCTGGCATTCGGCCTGTTGAGTCGGCGAGTCGGATGCCTTCTTCGGTGTTGGGAGAGCAGTGATGTGTGCAGCGATCGCGCTGGAGATTATTGTATGCGCTGAGGAAAGAGGAATGGATGTCGCTGCGAGGACGAAGCCGCCCAAGGCGTGGCATGCTTGCGTCCGCAGGACGAGGGTTGGAGCGAGGAGGTTGGAGAGGATCGAGGGAAGGAGAGGTGTAAAAGCGGGGAGGAAGACACCAGGGAGGTACGCGCAAAGGTCATGGATGGCCTGAAGAAATGTTAACCAACGGTAAGGCGAAGAGAGAAAAGTCAAATATATGCACCTTCAATCCATCGTTGGCGGAACCTTTCTTGCCTTCTTTCCCTAGCTCGCCATCAAGACCTCTCCGTAAGGCGTAGGCGATTCGGTCGGCTGCTGGTTGTAAGACTTCGGCTGGCAGGCGTTGACCCTGAATAAGGCCAATTGCCAGCGCACAAGTCTTTCGCGAATTAGGCGTCGGCAGTGAGTCTGCCAGAGGAATGGCGAGAATCGCAGTCAGAATTTGACGAAGTTGCTTTTCTATGAGAAAGTTAACATTGGAAAAAAACGCGAATACGCGCGACTCACCTTGGAACACCGTGTATATCGCAGGTAGTGAAAGGACGACATTCAGCAATCGAATGACTGAATGGCACGTCGTGCATAAATCTCGCGCGTATTTGACCTGCTCCGCCGTCATTCCACCTTTCTTCTTCGCCGGACTGCTTTGTGGGGATGGGAGAGTGAACTTGCGTAGGCATTCTTCCTCAGAGGCGGGAGCCCCGGCGAGGGGGTCGACCAGAGCGCGTCCGAGGTCGCGAACAATAGCGCTAACCAAAGCTGGGGCGTTTTTGCGCAGTGGCTGGAATAGTGGCCAAGATGCGTCCGCGTCTGTTGCATCTGAAACACTCGCCCGAAGGCGAGCAGCAAGAACGTTGTACCCCTCGATGAGCTTACCCAGAGACTCCTTCCCGTCTTCGTTTGTCGTTGAGAGAATTTGTTCAACGGGATGATTGAGGTAGTGGAGGTTCACGAGAGGGTCGGAGGGCTCTGGGGTGACTTCGCGCTCCTTGCCCGTGTCAACTGGCAGTGAGAGGAATGCATTGAGGTTCGACTTCTTCAGGATAGACTTTGGCGCTTGTGGCTGTTGTTTCGACGACGGCGGGGGTTTAGGAGGGGTAGAGAGGAGATGAAACGAGTTCTTGGAGGCCCAGGCCACGGTGCGCGTCGACGGGCCAGCGACGGGGAGGAGAAATTTGTTTTCCTTGTCCTTGTCGCTCCTGTGCGATGAACTGGGGGGTGTCAAGAGCGTCATCGTATGGGGTTGGTCGTCGTGGAGGGCGACGGCGACAAGGGCAGGAGGGGGAACAGAATGGGAGCGGGAGCAAGGAACGCTGGGACTATTTCAAAGACAAGCGTGACCGTTCGCTTAACCGTCACTCCGTGACTCATTAAACGCGTTTGTTGACGCGTTGCTTGCCTTCGCTTGCCTCTGTTTGCCTCGGACCGCTAGTCCGGTCCGGAACTCGACGTCTCCATACGAATAATTTAGATGGTAGTATATCGCAACAAATATCAGAAGGAGAGGGCCTGATATGAGTTCGGAGCTGGAGACGCTTGACAAAGGAGAGGGCCTACGATTTCTAGGCCATTGATTCACAAGTATCCCGGCCTAAGTAGTAGTCACCTTGACCTCGAATTGAATAGATTCTTCCCTTTTCTCCAATTTTACGAGCAGGACGTAGGTAAGGAGGTCGTGAACTATGAGGGAGTAGAAAGGGGACACTGCTCCGCACACAACTCAGAGCAATTAGCGGGCGCGAAAGAAGGTAATATTCATAGAATATTGGTCGCATTCATTGCAGATGCCAGACCTCCAACAGAAAATAGGATACAGATATAAAACGCACAGGGTCCTAAACCCCAGCACCTTTCCTAGCCTTAGTCGCTTTTGCTTTCTTCTTGGGCGCCTCACGCGCAAGGCGTTTTCGCTTCTTTGTGGTGGTAATCGACCTGACATCCTTTCGACGGGCCAGTGTGCGCAACTTCGGCTTCCAACGTCTTCGAAGTGATCGTGTTTTCCGAGTCACTTTCGCATGCTCGCTTCACCGTCATCCACAAAGGAGAGGCAGTGAGGTGATTGACAGCCACAGTTGGGTTACGAGCATCTGACCAGTCTCCTCGAGCGAGCAGTTTTTCGAAGATTTGAAGGAAATGCTTGTGATCGCGAAGGACAATGTGGGTCGGCAGGGGGAGGGATTGAAATTGTTCTAGGTCAGAGAGTGCGTTATGTAGCTGATTGTCTCCCACACCAGAGTTACCGAGGTGGACGGGATTTACTGAAGGTACGGCCTCCGAAGGCTCCTCTTCGTCGACATAGCGATGAAACTGTCGGAAAGCCGCTTGTGCTTGCTGGGTCCATAGTGTCAAAGGGACGTTGTCCAGGAAAGCGAGCCCTCGAATCTGAGAGTTTTTACCTGCAAACAGCCGTGTCTTCATCTGGCCGCCGACAATCGTCATGAATCTATAGCAAAATTTGCGTTCGTCGAAGACAGACTTTCTGAGATCGTCGAGTTCCGCAAGAGGAAAGTTAACCGGAAAATATTGCAGTACAAGGAACAGGACGACATAGAAGAAAGATTCGAGATCATCCTGCAAGTCAGACACTTTTCCGGGATAGCGCAACAGCAAGGCCGACATATATTGCCAGGTACCCTAAGCGAGATGTCAGAGGACGTCGACGGTATGAGAATATGAAACCTACTGAGCGAAAAAGAGTGTTTCTCGATCGGGGGCCCTCTACATTGACCATATCCCAATCGTTCAGTAGACCGCTCCCGTTGTCAGTCGTCATGATATTGCTTTCGCTGATATCACCATACAAGATACTGCACCGGGTGTACGCAGCTTCGTGCGCTGCAATTAAGATGGTCAACGTAAGTCTCAAGAGATAACACCAAAACGCACTTATCAACGCATGATGTATGACCGACATCAACTGTCTAGGACTCTCGACTCTACGAAGACTTCCCGCCATAAAGCAATCCGTGAAGCGGTGATACTTACATTCTGAGTTTGGAGTGATAGCTGGGGCCATAATACCGCCGTCGTCCGAGTTCATAACTGAATTTGCCTGATTCTGGGGGGAGTAACTGGAATTGGGTGTCGCTGCGCTGAGCGGTTCATATCGCTCCAAACTCACGATCTCGGATCCAAATTTGGCGCGAGCCCAGTATGTTGAACGTCGACGATACCAGGGCCAACGTGTCGGCTTCGAACCGATAGTCCAGATATCTGATGAGTCCATCCCGGGTGCGCAGTATGGCGGACAAATGGCGGCAAGTTTATGACTGCAAGGGAGCCACAGTCAGGCGGAAGCTTGTCTTTCGTGGCGTTGGAGCACTGCTATGCCGTTGTAAGAGTTTGGGGCTTCCTTGGGCGATGTTAGCTTGGAATGGCAATCCCTTGGAAGCGCCGTTCGCCGCCGTCGAGTCGTGGTTGAAATAGATCGAAAACAACGGGATTTGCGCCAAACGACAAAAGGCACAGTTCACGATCACATGATCTTCAACAAGTAGCGTTAGGGCAGGCGCAAGCGCGTCAGTTGCCGTGCTCTGAAGTTATCAATTGCAGGAACTGAGAATGAAGAGGGAAAAAAATAGGATTAGAAATGGGTGAGACTTCTATGGTTACATGCTACATATACACATCGTGCTCTAGTTCGTCTGAGAATTCGCAGATTATAAAGAAAACAACGACTATGGTATCGATTTGTCAAAGGTTTTGAATTGGACAGCAGATGCCCTTGGCCTTTTCGAGGGTGTTTCAGGGAGGTCATCTTGTGTCCCGCGTTTGGTAGCATTTCGAGTACCCGTTGCCGATGGCGAGGCAGGAAGTACACCAGTGCGTGTAGTTGGCCAGTCGGGTTTCACAAGAGCCGACTCGAAAAGAAGCTGGAACGACGAGTGATCCGCCAGTGCAAGGCTTCGAAAGGGAGGAAGAGCAGGTAGCCTGGCCGTCGTTCCTTTGGCCACGGCGGCTTTGTAGAGGCGCTTGTGACGGTTCTGCTCGTCCTCCCAACGATAGTATTCCTCGAGGTATTGGAGAGCGTCGTCAAACCACTGTGACAATGGTGCATTGCCAGGGAACTCGAGGTCCTCTATGTATCTTCGGGATATGATCAACCTAAGCTTTCCCCCCCCACCGGTGAATTGACAAAGCTCGTGGTTGTAGGACGATTGTTGGAAGACTTCCTTGATGATCGTCTGTATACGGCAGACCTGGAGGTTGTGCGATAGGAAATTCAGGCTGTAGTAAAACACAACCCAGAAGAAAGACTCGATATCGTCTTGGAGGGTATGAAGCTTCAGGGGATCTCCGAGAAGGCCACCAGACATAAAATACCAAGTTCCCTAGTGATCAGAAGGTCGGTCAAAAAGTAACCGTCATAGAGGGTATTCCAGGGCTTACAGTTCGATAACAGTGCCTCTTTGGAACATTCGCGGAAGTAGGAAGCAGCTCGCCCGGTACACCGACCTTCTTAGCCATATCCCAGTCATTAAGCACTCCGCGACCGCCTCGATCTAGCATGATATTTTTGGCGCTGACGTCCCGATGAAGAATTCCACATTTATACAGAGCTTGACGATGCGCTGTGGAGGAAATCAGGGGAAGATAGATGAACTTGTATCAGAAGAAACGCACCCTCAAAGGCATCTGCGACGGCTTGTATGAATTCTTTGGGTTTCTTGAAATCGCCCAATTCGGTAGCTACGATTTCTTCGTGCAAGCGATGGTGCTCGCAAGAAATAAGTGGTCGGTGAGGTGACGTCGTCCGCTGTGTATTTCCAGGAGATTGAGACAGAGTAGTGGTATCATGTGGCCTAACTGTGCCGATTTCGCCAGAATAGACGAGCGCCGTAGTCTTTCCGCGAGAATTTACTCTCCATCCCATGCTAGCATCCCGTCTCACCTTCAGTGGGTGTTGCCAGTTAAAATTTTCGACAAGATACTTCTCGGCTGAATTCTCGTGCAACATAGGAACCCACTTGGAGACCGCCACAACAGGCAGAGCCTCCTGTGATGCTTCGTCGAGACTCGAGACAGAGGTATCGGGAAAAGCTGGAAGCAATCTCAGCATGGGCTCTCCACACAGCCCGGGATGGAAACGGGGCAGGATGAGTGATCGCTGTGTGTTGAGAGATGGTTGTGGTTGAGGTCAGAGTATGTACTAGGCGAGATCAAACATTCACACGCATACGTTAGGGCAGGTCAGATCGCGTCAATCTTGTCATTCCGCCTTCAGGAGCTTTCAACGCGCCGACTGTCCAACGCGGCCATTTCAATATGTGACTCATGTCCACAAGAATTCATTGACGGTGACACCAAATTCACGACGCGCGAGCAGCAGAATATCAATGCTGAGTGGGACCCGAAATGGACCACGGTACGGCCTTTGCAGCGAACCTGAAGAGAAAATTACAATGTCGGTTGGTGCAGCAAGTCTGAATTTGTAGTAGCATCACTGAATTCGGTTTCTATTCCCTCACGCCATTGCTCTAGAAGCAAAGGTGAAAATAAATACGCATTTGAACGACGGTGTGCTACAAACAGTCATTACAAGCTTAACCTCCAACAAATCTTGAGGCACCCGGATCGATATTGAAAATGGCAGAAAAATACACCGTGAATTGAAAAAGAAGAGAAAAATGAGTAAAAGATGTCTATCACAATAAGTATAGGCAGAGTCCAACACGCGATTAAGAAAAGGAGAGAAGGCCCGTTGAAGTGCCTGCCTTGGGTGCCTTCGCTTGTAGTTCCTTGATACGCTGGGATGAGCGTGTAGGTGGACGGGGCGGCGGCAGAGATACAGCCAAGGGCTTGCGTTTCTTCTGCAAAGGTGACTCGGGGTCAGGAATTGAATCCTCCTCTTCGTCCGCTGGCGGCTTCCTCTTGGATCCTCGAGGTAGGGCGTCTAGCTGATCACCAAGATTCGTGCGTTTGGACGGCCAGCCAGGCGTCGCAAGTGCTGTCTTGAAGAGGGAGACAAAATGGTCGTGGTTGTGAAGGCGGATTGTGGCAGGGGGTGGAGGCACGAGTCTTGAAGGGGGTACTCGTAGGGATTCGTCTGAAGGAAGCGGCTCGTCATCCTGTTCTTCGGTGATCTGAGAAGCCATGTTGCTGCAGTACTGGTAGAACTCAGTCAGGCAGCCCAGCGCGTCGCGGAGCCACTTTACGAGGGGCTTATTATCCATGAATCGGACGTTGAGCGAGGAAGATCCATTCATGATCATGTAAAATTTGCCCTGACCACCGACGTACTGGCGGATCACCTCATTCCATTTGTACTCGAGGAATAACTGATCGATCAGGACTTTCAAATTTAGCAGCTCCAAGTTGTGCGGAAGGTAGCGGAGGGCATAGTAAAGGACAAGATGGAAGAAGGACTCAAGGTCGTCTTGGAAAGGGATCGATCAAGAGCCGACCTGAGATGAACAACCACGTTCCCTGGAGAACTGAATGAGCAATAGCTTGGATAGATTAAAATGAGGCTACATACTGTCCGATAAGAATGTCGCGCAAGGTCGTCCTTTGGAAGCACATCACTCCCTGGAATCCAGATCCGGTTAGCGAGGTCCCAGTCGTTCAGGATTCCTCGTCCGTTCTCGTCAATCATGACATTGTCCTCGCTGACGTCCCGATGAAGAATACCGCGTACTACAAGCGCTTGCGTGTGCGCTGACAAAACGAACGGCAATTAGGCCCCTGTTAGCGGGAAAGAAGATATGAGAACTCACCCTCGAACGCATCAGCAATGACAGTCATCAACTGCTTCGGGGTGGTGAACTTTGAAAGGTGAATACCGAGGAAGTCTTGTAATAATCGGTTGTGCGCTCGCGGTTCCAGTGAGGCTAAGGGACCCGCTCGCCAGGTTGCATTTGCATGCGTTTGAGACTGCGTCTCATGGTAAGGGCCGATCACATCACCCCCGTCCGCAATCTTCGGGATCCGTGGCACGCCCGCTGCCCACAATTCCTTGAGAATATCCGACTCATTCTCCATCCCTTCCAGGTTGGTCCGCCACGTGTCCTTGAGGAACATAACCCTCTTAGTCTTCAAGTCGAAAACATGAAACGCTCTTGTCGCGCGGCCTGTCAGAGAATCGGGTTCCGCGAGGGAATCTCTTCCGATCACCGTGCGGGAGGATCCATCCTCAGTGGGCACGTTTAGCGCAAGGAACGGTCGGGCCTCGTCAAGCACCGTGACGGGGAGGTACTTGCTCAAGTGGGGAACCGCCAGCGCCTTTTCCTCCTTTGTCGCCAGCCGGACGCTGGTATCGATCCCAAGATCCGAGTCCGACAGGCGAGCGAAGCGATAGAGGAATTCAGCAAGCACTTGTGAGTTCGTCCGATAGTTGAACGCTCTTGTCACGATGGTGCCACTTCGGTCGGCTCGAAGGAAGCGCGCTTCGGTCTTGTTCATGAACACCATGAATGCGTGCGTCCTGTATTGCCGAGCACAAATCTCCGCCAAAACCAACGCCATTTGACCGCGGTATGAATGCGGCTCAACCCCAGCCTTCTCGAAAGTGTGCTCACGCAAAAGGGGTTCGGTCATGCCTTCTTCAGGCGGGTCGACGAACGGTGAATCATTGTCGGGCTTGATCTCGAACGCCAGCTGAACTTCCTCGAACGCTACGTTGTGTTTCTTTTCATCGTTAGTCTTGTCTTGCGCTTCCTTCTCGTCCTTCGCCTTCCGTGCAATAATGTCTGGTTTCCACTTCTTGTGCT
>MPNV01000963.1:2284938-2305667 GCA_013376435.1 Cyclocybe cylindracea
GCGTCTTCAAACCACTGTGACAACGGCTCATTGTCAGTGAACTCGAGGTTCTGTATCCATCTTCGCTCCCTGATCAAGCTACCCTTTCCGCTCCCGCCAGTAAACTGACGATGCTCGTGGTTGTAGGACAATTGTTGGAAGACTTCCTGGACAATCGTCTGTATACGGGAGACCTGGAGGTTGTGCAACAGGAAATTCAGGCTGTAGTAGAACACAACCCAGAAGAAAGACTCGATATCGTCTTGGAGGGTATGAAGCTTCAGGGGATCTCCGAGAAGGACACCAGACACAAAATACCATGTTCCCTAGTGATTAGAAGGTCGGTCAAAAAGTAACCGTCATAGAGGGTATTCCACAGCTTACAGTTCGATAATAGTGCCTTTTTGGAACATTCGCGGAAGTAGGAAGCAGCTCGCCCGGTATACCGACCTTCTTGGCCATATCCCAGTCATTAAGCACTCCGCGACCGCCTCGATCAAGCATGATATTTTTGGCGCTGACGTCCCGATGAAGAATTCTACATTTATACAGAGCTTGACGATGCGCTGTGGAGGGAATCAGGGGAAGATAGATGAACTTGTATCAGAAGAAACGCACCCTCAAAGGCATCTGCGACGGCTTGTATGAATTCTTTGGGTTTCTTGAAATCGCCCAATTCGGTAGCTACGATTTCTTCGTGCAAGCGATGGTGCTCGCGAGAAATAAGTGGTCGGAGAGGTGACGTCGTCCGCTGTGTATTTCCAGGAGATTGAGACAGAGTAGTGATATCATGTGGCCTAACTATGCCGATTTCGCCAGAATAGACGAGCGCCGTAGTCTTTCCGCGAGAATTTACTCTCCATCCCATGCTAGCATTCCGTCTCAACTTCAATGGGTGTTGCCAGTTAAAAATTTCGACAAGATACTTCTCGGCTGAATTCTCGTGCAACATAGGAACCCACTTGGAGACCGCCACAACAGACAGAGCCTCCTGTGATGCTTCGTCGAGACTCGAGACAGAGGTATCGGGAAAAGCTGGAAGCAATCTCAGCATGGGCTCTCCACACAGCCCGGGATGGAAACGGGGCAGGATGAGTGATCGCTGTGTGTTGAGAGATGGTTGTGGTTGAGGTCAGAGTACTAGTAAGAATTTGGCGAGTTCAAACATTCACACGCATACATTAGGGCAGGTCAGATCGCGTTAAACTTGTTATTCCGCCTTCAGGAGCTTTCAACGCGCCGACTTTCCAACGCGATCATTTCAATATGCTACTCATGTCCACAAGAATTCATCGACGGTGACACCAAATTCACGACGCACGAGCAGCAGAATATCGATGCTGAGGTGGACCCAAAATGGACCACGGTACGGCCTTTGCAGCGAACCTGAAGAGAGAATTACAATGTCGACGCAAGGTGGGTGCAGCAAGTCTGAATTTGTAGTAGTATCACTGAATTCGGTTTCTATTCCCTCACGCCACTGCTCTAGAAGCAAAGGTGAAAATGCATACGCATTTGAATGACGGTGTGCTACAAACAGTCATTACAAGCTTAACATCCAACAAATCTTGAGGCACACGGATCGATATTGAAAATGGCAGAAAAATACACCGTGAATTGAAAAAGAAGAGAAAAATGAGTAAAAGATGTCTATCACAATAAGTATAGGCAGAGCCCAACACGCGATTAAAAAAAGGAGAGACGGCCCGTTGAAGTGCCTGCCTTGCGTGCCTTCGCTTGTAGTTGCTTGATACGCTGGGATGAGCGTATAGGTGGACGGGGGGGCGGCAGAGATACAGCCAAGGGCTTGCGTTTCTTCTGCAAAGGCGACTCGGGATCAGGAATTGAATCCTCCTCTTCGTCCGCTGTCGGCTTCCTCTTGGGTCGTCGAGATAGGGCGTCTAGTTGATCACCGAGATTCGTGCGTTTGGACGGCCAGCCAGGCGTCGCAAGTGCTGTCTTGAAGAGGGAGGCAAAATGGTCGTGGTTGTGAAGGCGGATTGTGGCAGGGGGTGGAGGCACGAGTCTTGAAGGGGGTACTCGTAGGGATTCGTCTGAAGGAAGTGGCTCGTCATCCTGGTCTTCGGTGATCTCAGAAGCCATGTTGATGCAGTACTGGTAGAACTCGGTCAGACAGCCCAGCGCGTTGCGGAGCCACTTTACGAGGGGCTTATTATCCGTGAATCGGACGTTGAGCGAGGAGAATCCATCCAAGAGCATGCCACGTTTGCCCTGACCACCGACGAACTGGCGGATCACCTCATTCCATTTGTACTCGAGGAATAACTGATCGATCAGGACTTTCAAATTTAGCAGCCCCAAGTTGTGCGGAAGGTAGCGGAGGGCATAGTAGAGGACAAGATGGAAGAAGGACTCAAGATCGTCTTGGAGGGTGTGTAACCTGAAGGGATCGATCAAGAGCCGACCTGAGATGAACAACCATGTTCCCTGGAGAATTGAATGAGCAATAGCTTGGCTAGATTAAAATGAGGCTACATACTGTCCGATAAGAATGTCGCGCAAGGTCGTCCTTTGGAAGCACATCACTCCCTGGAATCCAGATCCGGTTAGCGAGGTCCCAGTCGTTCAGGATTCCTCGTCCGTTCTCGTCAATCATGACATTGTCCTCGCTGACGTCCCGATGAAGAATACCGCGTACTACAAGCGCTTGCGTGTGCGCTGACAAAACGAACGGCAATTAGGCCCCTGTTAGTGGGAAAGAAGATATGAAAACTCACCCTCGAACGCATCAGCAATGACAGTCATCAACTGCTTCGGGGTCGTGAACTTTGAAAGGTGAATACCGAGGAAGTCTTGTAATAATCGGTTGTGCGCTCGCGGTTCCAGTGAGGCCAAGGGACCCGCTCGCCAGGTTGCATTTACATGCGTTTGAGACTGCGTTTCATGGTAAGGGCCGGTCACATCACCCCCGTCCGCAATCTTCGGGATCCGTGGCACGCCCGCTGCCCACAATTCCTTGAGAATATCCGACTCATTCTCCATCCCTTCCAGGTTCGTCCGCCACGTGTCCTTGAGGAACATAACCTTCTTGGCCTTCAAATCGAAAACATGAAACGCTCTTGTCGCGCGGCCTGTCAGAGAATCGGGTTCCGCGAGGGAATCTCTTCCGATGACCGTGCGGGAGGATCCATCCTCAGTGGGCACGTTTAGCGCAAGGAACGGTCGGGCCTCGTCAAGCACGGTGACGGGGAGGTACTTGCTCAAGTGCGGAGCCGCCAGCGCCTTTTCCTCCTTTGTCGCCAGCCGGACGCTGGTATCGATCCCAAGATCCGAGTCCGACAGGCGAGCGAAGCGATAGAGGAATTCAGCAAGCACTTGTGAGTTTGTCCGATAGTTGAAGGCTCTTGTCACGATGGTGCCACTTCGGTCGGCTCGAAGGAAGCGCGCTTCGGTCTTGTTCATGAACACCATGAATGCGTGCGTCCTGTATTGCCGAGCACAAATCTCCGCCAAAACCAACGCCATTTGACCGCGGTACGAATGCGGCTCAACCCCAGCCTTCTCGAAAGTGTGCTCACGCAAAATGGGTTCGGTCATGCCTTCTTCAGGCGGGTCGACGAACGGTGAATCATTGTCGGGCTTGATCTCGAAGGCCAGCTGAACTTCCTCGAATGCTACGTTGTGTTTCTTTTTATTGCTGGTCTTGTCTCGCGCTTCCTTCTCGTCCTTCGCCTTCCGTGCAATAATGTCTGGTTTCCACTTCTTGTGCTGCTGGGAATTCTTGTCGGGACCGTCCGACGTGTTGAGCAGGACGTACTTGTCGCCCATAAGACCAACCTTCCGGATGTGTTCGATCTTCTCAGCAGATATTAGTCGTTGGGGAAAGCGAGATACCTGAACACGACTCACCAAAGGCTGATACATCGCTGTTTCCGTCTTGTCCCGGGGGATCGATTGGAAGAAGTTCTTTTCGACGAGATCTTTCGGCACTTCGCCGACGATGGGCATGTATCGAGCAAAAAATTCGTTGTTGGGCATGGGACCCACCCAATGGCCGGCCATTTCCTCGGCCATATAGTAACGAGCCTCCATGTAGCTGACTTTGGGATCCTCCTCCTCCGTAGAACCGGAGTGCCTTGAAGAGAGGCCATGAGGTTAGGATTCGCTAAGGCGCCGTGGAGAGTCATGGTATAGAATAAGGAACTTACCTAGTCAAGGCGCCGAACAATGTCGATTTTTCAGGTAGAGTCTGTCCACACGTGTGGATGTCCGGAGATTTTTTGGCGGAACTCTCTGTGAAAAATGGGCAAGCAAGCGCAGTGGCAAAGTTCAAGGGCGTTGGGACCGATTTGGCAATTTGCGACACCGCGGTCACGTGTAGTGGTCCAACGTACTTTAGGGTCGGCTGTATCGTGTTTGGGACCAGGTTTCAATTAATGCGAACCTCCGTCTGGAGCAGGGCCGCAACTCTGATATGGTATTTGTAGAAGGGAGGATAATATTTCACAGAACTCTGTCGTTCACATAAAAGAAATCCCCAGGCTCGACGCCTGATCGTTTTCTTCACCCAAGAAACGTCGACAATATACTGTTTCGCCGTATTTGCTTTCTGGCAGTGGTAAGTCCTGTAACTTACGGAGAAAACGCGTCAAATACCATGTATGTCAGGGTGACGACGATATACCGCCAGCCTCCATGGAACACGACGAGACGAGACTATGGCGGGCCCAGCACGGTTCACAGAGAGGACACATTGCCGAGGTGGAACGTTTTATAGGCGCGAGACGACTCGAGATGGGACGGAAACGACGCTAGGCGAGCTTTTATACGTAGTCGTGTGTGTGTCACCCACGGCTCGATTGAGGCGGGAAACTGTCGGCCATCTTTCAACCTGCCCGGCGGGAGGGAAAATGGACAGCCCGACTTCGTCAACTGTCTTGGATGACGCGATCGCGATGCAAAGGAGATCCAATGTGTCCGCCGGGGGGGCATGAATTCCGAAGGACAGCGAAGTGGTTGAGGAGGCAACGCGACCATACAACTTATAATTCGGTTATTGCGACAATTCACTGCAAAGTTATTTCTTTTACGTGTATTCCGTTGAAAGTCTTTTTAGAGGCGCAGATGCTGAATAGGAGCAGGCGCGCTGCTGAAATGCGCGTGACGTCGTTGTCTCATGTCGCCCCTTTGCAGACCGGCAACCAAGGATGGGACCAATGACGACCTTGACAGATGCAAGAGCGTTCGAATGAAAATGCTTTCGTGAACCCAAATCAGAATTATACGAATGCGGCCATAGTACATACTAGTAGCTGTGGTTGTTAGGTCGACTAGCAGAAGTGCGCTAAGAGGCCAAAGCGAGAACGTTGAAGACCAGTCGAAGAGGAAGGCAGGCAACGGGAAGGCCTCAAGATATTTCCGATCGTGCGTGTGCGATGCGTCATGGCTCCTTGCTGCGCGCAGCGTGGGGTGCGGAACGACAAATAGCTTGACAAAGCGGAAAGACCAGGAGGCTATTAAGTTCAATCAACAGTCACCCGCAGTATGCCATTCGCCCAAGGAGTAAAGCAATCCTATTGCGTCTATGACCTAGAGAAATCGACGTTTCGGTGGTGTACAAATGCGAGGAGGCACCAGCATCGACATCCGCCTGAATCCCTGAGTTCGGACGTCTTGATCAAATTCATCGCCGAAGTACATGCGCGTGGACGCCCAACCAGGTGCCTCAAGTGCCATCTTAAAAAGTGAAGAAAAGTGTTCGTGATTGTGGAGGAGGATGATGCCAGGCGGTGGAGGTACGCGGCGTAGCGGAAGTGGCTCGTCTGTGCGCTCTCTGAAGTGCTTCCGTTCAATGCCTCTGCAGTGCCGATGAAACTCGGCGATACAATCCAGTGCGCTGAGGAGCCACTCTTCAAGGGGCTCATGATCCGTGAAGTTAATCTTGAGGAGGTAGTACCCATCCATAACCTTGAGAAATTTCCCCGTGCCGCCAACGTACTGGCCAATCGAGGTTCTCCACTCACACTCCTCGAATAGCTCAGCATGCAATTCCTTCAGCTTTTGTATGCCTTGATCGTTAGGAATATACCGGGTTGAATAGTGGAGAACGAGAACTAAGAAGGACTCGAGGTCGTCTTACAGGTGTGCACCTTGAGCGATTCAATCAGGAGACGAGCTGAAAGGAAGTACCGTATCCTCTGGCGAGATAAATCAGGCACAATTAATGGGACAGAGTGAGAAAAGGCGGCATACTGTTCGATAAGAATTGCGGACAAAGTTATCCTCCGAAAGCAAACTCTCTGCAACTCTGCCCCCCTTAGCGAGGTCCCAGTCGTTCAAGATTCCTCTGCTGGTTTGGTCAAGCGTGACGTTGTTGTCGTTAATGTTCCGATGAAGGATGCCGCATAATACCAGAAATTGTTTATGCGCTGAGGACTCGTGTACGCCAATCAGGATCATGCTCATGGAAAGAGAAGCCCACCGTCGAATGCATCAGTGACTGCGATCATCAGTTGCTTTGGATTGCTGAATTTCGCGAGGTGAATGTTAACGATGTCCTGAAAGAGTCGGTAGTGCGCTTGCGGTTCCAGAGAGGTCAGAGGACCAGGTCTCCAGGGAGCGCGTGCACACTACGGGATTCAGCTTCACTATGTTGACCGGTGCCGACGACGCCATGGAGCTAAGAACCTGGTGGCGTCCGTTGCACAAACTTCCTTGCAAATGCCCGACTCCTTCTCCATGAGAGTTTGCAATGGATCCTTATGGGACGAAACCTTCTTGGTCTGCAAGTTGTAAATTTAAGCACTTTCGTCTCGGCGCACGCGCGACGAAAATCAGGTTCCATGACGAAATCTCTTCCGGTAATTGTAAGGAGGGGTCCGTCGCAAAGGGGCGATATAAAGCAAGGAGGCATCCAGTCAGGTTATAACAGTGTGTTGAATTGTTCCCTCTAGAGCCTGGTTGAGATGATGAGTCAAGATATGTGGCAAGTAGTTGTCGGTATTGTAAGGTTGCGACCAGAAGTCCTGATTTACCACGCAATGCCAATCACGGTCACATGATCAACATTGCGTTAGGGCAGGCGCAAGCGCGTCGGTTGTCCTTGTGAAGTTATCAATCGCAGGCACTGAGAATGAAGAGAGGATTAGAAATGTACGGAGAGACTTCTATGGTTACATGCTACATATACACATCGTGCTCTAGTCCGTCTGAGAATTCGGCAGATTATAAAGAAACAACGACTATGGTATCGATTTGTCAAAGGTTTTGAATTGGACAGCAGATGCCCTTGGCCTTTTCGAGGGTGTTTCAGGGAGGTCATCTTGCGTCCCGCGTTTGGTGGCACTTCGAGTACCCCTTGCCGATGGCGAGGCAGGAAGCACGCCGGTGCGCGTTACTGGCCAGTCGGGCTTGGCAAGAGCTGACTCGAAAAGAAGCTGGAACGACGAGTGATCCGCCAGTGCAAGGCTTTGAAAGGGGGGAAGAGCTGGTAGCTTAGCCGTCATTCCTTTAGCCGCGGCGGCTTTGTAGAGACGCTTGTTACGGTTCTGCTCGTCCTCCCAACGATAGTATTCCTCGAGGTATTGGAGAGCGTCGTCAAACCATTGCGCCAATGGTGCATTACCAGGGAACTCGAGGTCCTCTATGTATTTTCGGGACATGATCAACCTAAGCTTTCCCTCCCCACCAGTGAATTGGCAAAGGTCGTGGTTGTAGGACGATTGTTGAAAAACTTCCTTGACGATCGTCCGTATGCGGGAGAACTGGAGGTTGTGCGATAGGAAATTCAGGCTGTAGTAGAACACAACCCAGAAGAAAGACTCGATATCGTCTTGGAGGGTATGAAGCTTCAGGGGATCTCCGAGAAGGCCACCAGACATAAAATACCAAGTTCCCTAGTGATCAGAAGGTTGGTCAAAAAGTAACCGTCATAGAGGGTATTCCAGGGCTTACAGTTCGATAACAGTGCCTCTTTGGAACATCCGCGGAAGTAGGAAGCAGCTCACCCGGTATACCGACCTTCTTGGCCATATCCCAGTCATTAAGCACTCCGCGACCGCCTCGATCTAGCATGATATTTTTGGCGCTGACGTCCCGATGAAGAATCCCACACTTATACAAAGCTTGACGATGCGCTGTGGGGGAAATCAGGGAAATAAAGATGAACTTGTATCAGAAGAAACGTACCCTCGAAGGCATCTGCGACGGCTTGTATGAACTCTTTGGGTTTGTTGAAGCGCTTGAGTTCAATGCCCATAAAATCTTCTAGGAATCGATGATGGGCACGGGGAACGAGTTCAACCAGAGAGCCCGCTCTCCATGTTGCGCTTTCCATCAGGTGAGAGTGAGTGGTGTGATACTCCCCAACAACATCGCCGCCATCGACCAACTTGGGGACATGTTGTACTCCTGCCTCATTGAGGAGTCGGAGAAGATCAGTTTCCTGGTCCATCCCAGGTAAATCCGCCCGCCACGTATCTTTCAGGAACATCACCTTCTTTTCCTCTAGATCGTACACAGGAAACGCGCGCGTCGACCGTCCAGTTAAAGAATCCGGCTCCGACAGCGGTTCACGCGCAATCACCTCCCGAACTGAACCATCCAGAGTGGGCACCTGAATCGCAACCCAAGGAAGGAACCTTCGAGGTGTCTGCTGATAATGCCGGAGATAGTCTTGTGCTACCTTGATTTCTTCCGAAGTCGCTGACCTCACTGACTCGTCCACGCCCCGTTGAGCATCCGTGATGTGCGAGAAACGTGCAAGGAACTCTGCCAATACGTCGGAGTCGGTGCGATAGTTGTAGGCTTTGGTGACGATTGTCGCGGTTCGGTCGGTACGGAGGAATCGAACTTCTGTTTCGTTCATGAACACCATGAATGCATGCGTCCGGAACTGCCGAGCACACATCTCGGCGAGAACAGTGGCCATTTGACCAGGAGATCACGCGCTGCTTCGGAAGAGTTCTCGAAAGGATGTTGCAAACGTTGTTCGCTGGTGCTGTCCTTAGATGGTCCGAGAAGGGCGAAAGCTTGCCGTCTTGAGTCTCGAAAGTAGTTGCTGCTTCCAAAACGCCCGTCTTTTTCTCCTCATCCGAATCGTCATTTCCCCGCCTCACTTGCTGTGAGTAGAGATATCTGGTTGGAGCTTCTTATACGGGAGGGAGTTGGGATCTGCATGTGCTGACGTGTTGATGAAGTCAAATGAGCCCCCGAGATTTGCATCTTTAATGAGCTGAATCTGTATAGACAATAGCAGACATTCAGAAACAGACGACGGTATACAAACAAGATAACTCACCAGAGGCTCGTACATTTCAACTTCCTTACGATCCTGAGGGACCCCGTTGAAGTGGTCTTTGGCGACGGTTGGCAGCTTGACATCATCGTCGACACGCATGTATTTCGATCCTCCTTCGGCATCGGGCCATCCAATGATACCTTTCTTCTTTCTTCCATCCTTTGGAACGTTCCTTGCGGAGGAGCGTTAGGAATCGCCATAGTAGAGAGCAAGGAACATACCGAGTTATCGAACGCTTATATAGAATGAGCAAGTGAGCCACAGGCCACAGGCCACAGTCGGTGATTGAAATCGATGTGCCACCCGCGTGAACAATGTGCAGTCAAAGCGCAGAGTCCTTCGAAGTGTAGCGTATGGCGCCTGTTTGGGGGTTCAAAACTGTGAACAATGGTGTGTAGGCGATATGGCCCGACGTCGTGGTTGGTGGTTGGGGTTCAAGAAATGGGTATCGACGAATGAGGTAATACTATTTGGTGGTCACGGCCACGTGACTGATGCGTACTCTAGGGCAGGTCAACTCGCGCCAGATTTTTGTCAATGTAGAGTAGACAGCGCGGACGCTGTCCTTCAAGCTGAATTATATGCAACGGCGCAGGTAAACGCACACTGGAGATTTTTCTGTTGCGAAGCCCTGCGAAGGTGCCGTTATGTCCTATGTTCTTTCACTCAATCCTGCGAGTCGTGTTCAGTGTGTTCACTCCGTGGACAACTAAGTAGTCGCGCAACTAAATGCTGTCTCGTGCAAGAAGGTATTCATTGCCTATGAGAATGCCCGAAACATAAAATTAATGGTTGTATGTACTGCAAGGGGAGTGCATGTTCACACTAAGTATGGTGATAGCGCTATGGATGTCCGACATTTCGCTACAGGACGGTGCGTGCGTCCCAAGCCTGCTCGACGTTCTGCTCGACGTTCTGGTCCGCCTCCTTGAGTCGTCAACTGTCGTTAAATCGCTTTGTTTTATTTTCGGTCACTCCAGCGGAACCGCTTCCATTCCCTCTTTTTGCGTCCCATCCAGCAGCCTATTAGAGTTACAGGAATCTGATTTTCATTCTTTCCTTCACCAAGGAGAGGCTGCGGACGGCAACGCTGCTTTCAACACCGTAGAGGAACCACTGCACTAGGTGATCAGCCTGTGTGCACACCTTCATGGAGTGGTGCGCGCCGTCTCAGGCGCCATCGAGCATTGGGGAAGTATGTGTAGGTTCGTGTCAGCCGTCGTGCGCATGGTCGGGACATGTCACAGTCGCTGTAGCGATCCCTTCTTGAACAACCCCTGCGACTTTCTGGCGTCGAGCATCCTAGGACTTTTTCATAAGCAATTCGAAGGAAGTACCAGCCTGAGAATGCAAAGGTGACGAGGGTGTCCGCTATTAATTACCATAGATGCGACCGACACCCTGGCGATAAAACGGTGGGGTGTAAGGTGTCCTTGACCAGCAAGATGGGGTATTGGGTGTCGCCAGTGTTGCGAGGCTTTTCTGGAGACGTCAGAACGAGTGTGCTGGTGGCGAATTGGTTGGAGCCCAGTAGAAGAAGGGGGTCTTATTGACGATGGAACGAAAGCTCTGGTAGGATAGATAATCAGACTTATAATTCTCAGAGGTAGGCGGGTAAGAGCGCGCTCACGATGTGAAGATAGCTATCGGTGTTGGCGTTGTGCCGCGCCGGGAAGCAACAATGACGAATAATGTTGCTGCTCTAAGTGGTACAGCAGGCATAAGCACTCAGACTACAAAAGGTGTGGGTCAGCCTCGTCGAACACAGCGGGCGGAGGTAAATACACATACAGGAAACCTCATGCACAATGGCGGGGTGAGATGGTGTAAACAACCTCAGCCGCATCTGAAGGCATTGTCAATCAAAGCGAGACGATTCTAAGGACAGGAAAATGCACCGTATATGTCAGAGCGACGACGCTCGACCGCTAGCATCCATGGAATGCATTGAGGACGACGAGGCGAATATATAATAGAGGACCCAGCTCAGGATTGGGAGAGAGGGTACATCGCCGAAGTGGAGCGCTGGAAAGGCGAGAGAGGACTCGAGATCGTCGTCTTCGTGAAGAAAGGAAGGAAACGACGCCAGGCGGGTTTTTATACCTCTAGGAGGCTGGTCGTGTTTGTGTCAGCCACGACACGAGCAAGGCGAAAAAGCGCCAGCCATCTTTCAGCCCCCCCCCCCCCAGAATGGTCAGCTCGACTCCGTCAAACCATCCTGGACGACGCGACGCGGTGCAAATTGTGACTTCCATGCGTTTGGCAGAGGGGGTGCGCTCCGAAGTGTTCGAGGGGTTCAACGCGACCACCAGCTTAAAATTCGGTCATTGGGCATTCTCTGCGGACGACTTCTTTATGTGCGTTTCCATTTTTGAGTCCCAACGTCGCAACCCACGGAAAGCCTTTTCGGAGGCGCAGATACTGAATAGGGGCGCAGACGTGCTGCTTAAATGCGCGCAACGTCAGTTTCCCATCGTTGTGCACACCGGCGACCAAGGATGGGGTCAACGACGACCTTGGAAAATGCGTATACCCAACGGTGGGTCCGAATAACAGGTGTAAAGAAAACTTTTGGGGACCCAAATCTTAGATGAGTGCGATAATAGCACATGTTAGGCCGAGCCCTGCATAGATGCTGGCAGAGCTGGGGCAAGATGCTAAGGCGAGAACATTGAAGACCGTCTCCGAAGGTCAGGGCGCAGAGATAGGGTCGTAGGCAACGGTGAAGTCTGAAGATAGAGTGGCGTGGGGGTAGGCTGAAAGACAAATAACTTGACAAAGCGGAAAGACCAGGAGGCTATTAAGTTCAATCAACAGTCACCCGCAGTATGCCATTCGCCCAAGGAGTAAAGCAATCCTATTGCGTCTATGACCTAGAGAAATCGACGTTTCGGTGGTGTACAAATGCGAGGAGGCACCGGCATCAACTTCCGCCTGAATCCCTGAGTTAGGACGTATTGATCAAGTTCATCGCCGGAGTACGTGCGCGTGGACGCCCAACCAGGTGCCTCGAGTGCCGTCTTAAAAAGCGAAGAAAAGTGTTCGTGATTGTGGAGGAGGATGGTGGCAGGTGGTGGAGGTACGCGGCGTAGTGGAAGCGGCTCGTCCGTTCGCTCTCTGAAGTGCTTCCGTTCAATGCCTCTGCAGAGCCGAAGAAACTCAGCGATACAATCCAGTGCGTTGAGGAGCCACTCTTCAAGGGGCTCATGATCCGTGAAATTAATCTTGAGGAGGTAGTACCCATCCATAACCTTGAGAAATTTCCCCGTGCCGCCAACGTACTGGCCATTCGAGCTTCTCCACTCACACTCCTCGAATAGCTCGGTATGCAATTCCTTCAGCTTCTGTGTGCCTTGATCGTTAGGAATATACCAGATTGAGTAGTAGAGAACGAGAATTAAGAAAGACTCGAGGTCGTCTTGCAGGGTGTGTACCTTGAGGCGTTCCATCAGGAGACGAGCTGAAAGGAAGTACCATATTCCCTGGCGAAATAAATCGGGCATACTTAATGAGACAGATTGAGAAGAGGCGGCATACCGTTCGATAAGAATTGCGGGCAAAGTCATCCCCCGAAAGCAAACTCTCTGCAACTCTGCCCCCCTTAACAAGATCCCAGTCGTTCAAGATTCCTGCGCCGGTTTCGTCAAGCATGACATTGTTGTCATTAATGTTCCGATGAAGGATGCCGCATAATACCAGCAACTGTCTATGTGCTGAGGAGTGTACGTCAATTAGGTTCGTGTTCATGGAAAGAAAGTGAAGCGCACCGTCGAATGCATCAGCAACAGCCATCATCAGCCATCTGGGGTTGCTAAGATTTGAGAGATGAATGTCAACGACGCCCTGTAAGAATCGATGGCGCTCTTGCAGTTGCAGAGAGGCAGGGGGACTATATCTCCATGTCGGGCGAGAGCATATATGTCGCTGAAGTTCATGATGTTGACCAGCGCCGTCACACCCGTCCGCGACCTTGGGGGTGCAGCTGTCTGGAACGTCGGCCGTATGGAGTTCCTTCTTCATGCTTGTTGCGGGTCCTGCAAAACGATAAGTGTCCATGAGATTTGTAGGGATGGTAGAAAGGTCGAGACTATGTGCAAAGGACGTATTCAGTGAAGGTGTCAAATACTGAGAGGACCTGACCTCGCCTGAAAACTGAAACCCGAAATGGGACTGGCTTACATAACTCCTGCACGCGTATTTGCCTGCCCTAAGCTCTCAGGGGACACGCGTCTGACCTAGAGTTTTCAAGCATTGATTATTTGGATGATGATTTGAGAAACGATGGAGGAGCAGATTCGTGACGTATACTGCAACACGGACACTACTTGGGAACTCCGCAATATTGTTTAAAGATGCGCCTCGGTCAGTGGGCGACGGGCGTCAAACTTCTCTAACGATTTACTACTTACTTCCTAATCTACGGACGTAGGTGCAGCGTACTTAATCTGCTTGCATATTGTAACGTACAGCGAGAAGAAAAGAGGTTCGAGATGAATTCTGAGGCCCTTGAACAAAGCCAGGCTTGCCCATGCGATCCGGAGACCAGTCATTCCAGGTCAGGTGCCTCGACGACGCCCGCCAGAGAGAACTTGAAGAGCCCTCCTAAAAATTTGTGTTAATTAGTAAGCACGGATAACCAGAGAATCGAACGAAGATGTTGGGCAGGACGACCTGGAATGATTTGTCGGTGCACGTACCCACAGATAGTATTTGTAAAAAGCAACCCCAGCCGAGCTCGTGGATCCATTGAAATTCCGTGATCGATTCGCTGCCCTCAAACGTGATGGCATCCTCAAAGCGTCGTCCGTGTAACATGAATTCTTTTCTTTTTCCTCCCTTTTTGCTCGCAGTTGGCAGAATAATATTACAAGTTGATTCCTCAGAGACGTCTTCCATGATCAGTCTTGCTCACTTCATCTTCGGTTCAGACGTCCGAGTCTTTCGGTTCTAATTAGGTCCTATTGTGAAGAGTGAATTGTGGTGCATAGTAGAGCACTACGAGAAAGAATGAGACAATGTCATCCGGTAGGTAACGAGACTTACAACATTCGCCCAAAAGCGACGCCGACATAAAACGCCATTTCCCCTACACAGATCATCGGAATGTCACCACGGAAAACACCCTTTCTTAGCTTACAGAGCGGTACGGCGAGTAATTGCGTCTTAGTATTGTGTAGTGCTGAAAGAATGGTCTACATACTTCAGAAAATATTCGATCGACGTTCTATGAATCGGCATGCCGCTCATTTGGCCTGCTCCCAATCGACCAAGACCCCCTGTCAAGACACAAAGTCAGTCCTTATGTCATTTTCGCTAACGTCGTTGTGGGGAAATGAAGGCATAGTCGCCCATAGCATGGGGGGCCTTGGAGGTCGCCGCTTTCAACACACAACAACTTATGATGGAAGGGAAGAAAAATTTCTTAGCAGTCGTCAAGAACGAAAATCCACCAAATAGTACAATGACAGAAAGATGTACGGAGATGCGGCCTAAAGGGACCTAAGCTCGGGGACCTTTCTTTAACCTGGCCGCTCTCTCCTTCTTCTTCTTCTCTCTCTCCTTCTTCTTCTTCTCTCTCTCCTTCCTCTTCTTCTCTTTCTGGTAAATTGAGCGCCTCTTCGGATTGGCAATCGAGTTGACACCCCCTTGGTTGGACATGGTATATTCGTATCTCGACCTCTTTGAGGCAGTGGACGCCTCTCCTTCGAGTCCCCGCTTGAGCCCAGGTTGCGCCTCCGCAGGATCAGAAGCAGTAAAATGATGGACGGCGGCCATCTCGTTGCGGACATCGGACCAGCCATCTTGAGCAAGCGCGCTCTCGAATATCAGGAGGAGTTGCTTATGATCGCGAAGGACGATGTGAGCTGGCAGGGAAGAGGGTTGGTCTGCAGAGAGCAGGCCTTGCTGACTATTGTCTCCCAATCCCGCGTTATGCGAATGAAGGTTGTTTATACGAGAGACCACTTCCGAAGGTTCTTCTTCATCGAAATAGCGATGAAATTGGTAAAAGGCACTTCGAGCAAGGTGGATAAATTGCGTTAAGGGAGTGTTGTCCACATAAACGAGGTTTCGAATATCAGAGTTTTTGCCCGCAAATAGCCTTGTCTTCGCCTGGCCACCCACGTCAATCCCAAAGTTTAGGCTGAAGTTGCATTCCTCGAAAACAGACTTCATGAGGTGGGCAAGTATCGCTTGAGGGAAGTTGACTGGAAGGTATTGCAGCGTGAAGAAAAGGACAACATAGAAGAAAGACTCGAGGTCGTCCTGTAAGCTGTGCACCTTCCAGGGATAGCGCAAAATCAAGGCTGACATAAAGTACCATGTGCCCTAAAAAGATGTCAGAGGATGTTACAGGGCTCTGCTAGCAACACTTACAGTGCGATACGTGTGCCTCGAGAATTCCTCGTAGCCTTCCTCGTCGTCCTCATCATCATCATCTTCGTCCTTGTCGTCCTGCGTCGCTAGGGCCAGAAAATCATCCTCTCCATCCTCCTCTTCGACTTCTTGCCCCTCATCAGAGGGTTGATCCCCTTCATCCGCGGTTCCATCTTCTTCAGCAGTCTCGGGGTTCATTGGGTGACCCGGTACCCTTTTCGCCAAGTCCCAGTCATTCAGACAGCCATTTTCTTCATCGTCCATCATCACGTTGTTTCCACTAACGTCACGGTGGAGGATGCCACAAATCTCATAGGCGTCCTGGTGTGCTGTCAGAGCGAAAAGCGTGAGAGAAAAGCCCTGAAACATAATGGAAAGACATACCAATCAATGCATGGCTGACAGCTCTGAGCAAGTTCTTCGGAGTTGTGAATTTGTCGGGGTGGTTTCCGACGAAGAGCTCCGTGAACCGATGGTGCGTCCGCCTGAACACGTTTCGCTGAGGACCGGCTCGCCACGGCGCGTGGACGTATCTATGGTTGTTCGTGGTATGGTACGGCTGCTTGATGTCGTCGCCGTACTGGAACTTCGGCACATACCGCACACCCTTGTCGTTCAGCTCCTTCAAAATGTCCGACTCCTTCTCCATCCCGCTCAGGTCGGCTCGCCAAGTGTCCTTTAGAAACACGACATCCTCTGTTTCCAAATCCAGAGCAGGGTAGGCGCGAGTCGATCGGCCGTGGAGAGTTTTGGGTTCTGCCATGGCTCCCCAGACAGCAAATTCATGCATCTCGCCATCCGGTTTCGGCACGCCCATGACGAGAACAGGGCGGTGTTTCTTCGGCGCCCACCTTTCCAACTTCTCCATTGCAAGATTCCTCTCATCCGAGGTCGCCAGCCGAACGGGCGGTCTCGTCGATTCCCGCGCTGTGCAGGAGTTAGGCGAGCGAAGCGCCAGAAGAACTCGGCCAGGACGCCAGACTCTTTCCGGTAGTCGACTGCCCGGGTGACGAGTGTAGCGCAACGGTCGTGGAGAAGGAAGCGGACCTCTTTTGCGTTCATGAAGACGAAGAATGCGCGGGTCCGGTGTTGGCGCGCACAGATCTCGGTTAGTGCAGCGCCGATCTGGCCGCGTGCTTGAATGCCCTCGTCCGTCATGTTCTCAAATTGGAACTTCCGAAGAGCTTCCCCGCTGGGCTCTTTTGGAGGGTCGTTGAATGGCGAGACGTCGTCGGGCTTCATCTCGATGCAAAGCTGGCTTCTGTCAAAGAATGTGTTGTTGTCGGGGTTGCATTCCTTAAGAGTAGTTTTCGTCTTCGTGGGCCGGTAGTCCTCATCATGAGGATCTTCTTTGTCGTAGTCTCCCTTGAGATAGCAAGTGACGTCGGGTTTCCACTGTGCATCGACGTAAGAGTTGAAATCTGCGTGGTTGGATGTGTTCACGAGTACGCATGTCAGATCCAGAAGTTTGGCGTTGGCTACCAGTTTAATCTGAGGCAATGTCTCAGTACAATGTACAAGGAACTTTGCACACACCGCTTACCAGTAGATCGTACATGTCTTTCTCAGCCTTGCCTTTGCCCGTGGAAATCTTGTCGAAGTAGTTTGGCGCGACGAGATTTGCGGGGACTGGCTCGTCGACATTCATATGCTCCGCAAAAAATGCCTCGTATGAGATAGGCCCCACCCACTGTCCCCTGGTGTCATGCGCCATTTTTCTGCGATATTATCTGTAGCCGAGAACGGGGGAGTCGCGCCGAGGTTCCAGTGACGAAGGGTGTCTTACACAGAAGACGATGGAAGGGGATTGGCTGCTCTATCAAGGAGTAGTTGGACGCATGTTCCGAGTTGTAAGTAAGTAAGGGACTCACGGGCGATTTAATATTATAACAGGTAGGCTGAGCCACAGCTCGGTGGTCGAAAGTCACTTGGGTTTTGCATAAATGGCCGAGAGCAACTGTAAACAATGCGAGAGTATGAGCAACTTTCATTCACAAGTGCCAATTCGAGGTTTACCGGCGAGCGTTTGAGCAATGGAGGTGTAGTGTATCACCCTCGTCGTGGTTCGAACTCAAAGAGATTTGTCCGAATCGGGAAGCGAGATGCTCATGGATTTCGCGATCACATGATCGTTATGTAGGGCAGGCGCGAGCGCGTCAGTCACCGTTCAGGGTAGTGACCGGCCGGCTGAGTACCGACCAAATACACGCTCAATTCCAATCCTCCTTGCCATCCACTTCTCACATTCAAGGACTATCGGGCCAAGATGGCCAATGATACCAATATTCGCTGGGTGGGCCCCTCGGACAAATTCTTCGCTGATTATATGCACATCGAAGACCCCTTTCCCGTTGGGCTGGTGGAGTCAGACTACAGCAACGTCGGGCTGACATTATTTGTAGAAGGAGCGCGCCAAACTCCTGAAATCAACCGACACTCCCGTCGACATCTCCAACTCCCGGGAGCGCAACTCATACAAAGGCATTCAGTGGAGACCCGACGTTGGTTTACTCCGCAACGACGATGCTACCTCCACCATGGAAGGTGACGCTAAAGCTGACGAACGATCGGACGAGTCTTACGTACCGCCAGCAGAGAAGAAAACAGGAAAATATGGAAACAACTTCGAGACCAATCTCCTACCATTTGAACTCAAACCTGGCGGAGTCACCCCATTCAACGATCCCTCTGACGAATGACAGGGAGACGCCCGCAAGAACCGTCTATAAACCCTGATGGTGTAGACTTACGCGGCCAACCGCCAGCATCGTACGCGAACTTTCATGGCGTTCATGAACATGCACGAAGTTCGCTTCCTCTACCACGATCGATGCGCGACCATTGTTTCTGAGGCCATCAAGTATGGGTCCAACTCGCAAGTGCTAGCGGAGTTCCTCTGGCGCTTCGCTCGGCTCCCGGACGAGCAGCAAGGTATTAACAAGACCGTCAAAACGCCCACTGATGAACAAAGCATTGCCGCCATGACCGCCTTGAGTCGCTGGGCTCCGAATAAGAAGCGTCCTGTCGTTATTCTCGAGGTTCCCACCGAGGATGGCAAAGTGCGCGACTTCGCCGTGTGGGGGGCCATGGCCGAACCCAAGGCTCTCACTGGACGAGCGACGCGTGCCTATCCTGCTTATGATCTTGAAGAGAAGAAGGTCGTTTTCTTGAAAGACACATGGCGCGCTGACTGTGAGGGGATGGAAAAAGAGTCGGACATCCTGAAGGAACTCAACGCTGCTGGGATGCGCCATGTACCTAAGTTCCAATACGGCGACGACATTCCCGGGGATTATCACTCGACCGTTACCCAGAACGACATCGACGTTTCGTGGCGGGCTGGACCTCTAGCCGACCTCGCCACCAAATTCACGACGCGCGAGCAGCAGAATATCAATGCTGAGTGGGACCCGGAATGGACCACGGTACGGCCTTTGAGCGAACCTGAAGAGAAAATTACAATGTCGGTTGGTGCAGCAAGTCTGAATTTGTAGTAGCATCATTGAATTTGGTTTCTATTCCCGGTGAGAATAAATACGCATTTGAACGACTGTGTGCTACAAACGGTCATTACCAGCTTAACATCCAACAAATCTTGAGGCACACGGATCGATATTGAAAATGGCAGAAAAATACACCGTGAATTGAAAAAGAAGAGAAAAATGAGTAAAAGATGTCTATCACAACAAGTATAGGCAGAGTCCAACACGCGATTAAAAAAAGGAGAGAGGGCCCGTTGAAGTGCCTGCCTTGCGTGCCTTCGCTCGTAGTTCCTTGATACGCTGGGATGAGCGTATAGGTGGACGTGGGGGCGGCAGAGATACAGCCAAGGGCTTGCGTTTCTTCTGCAAAGGCGACTCGGGATCAGGAATTGAATCCTCCTCTTCGTCCGCTGTCGGCTTCCTCTTGGATCCTCGAGATAGGGCGTCTAGTTGATCACCGAGATTCGTGCGTTTGGACGGCCAGCCAGGCGTCGCAAGTGCTGTCTTGAAGAAGGAGGCAAAATGGTCGTGGTTGTGAAGGCGGATTGTGGCAGGGGGTGGAGGCACGAGTCTTGAAGGGGGTACTCGTAGGGATTCGTCTGAAGGAAGTGGCTCGTCATCCTGTTCTTCGGTGATCTCAGAAGCCATGTTGATGCAGTACTGGTAGAACTCGGTCAGGCAGCCCAGCGCGTCGCGGAGCCACTTTGCGAGGGGCTTATTATCCATGAATCGGACATTGAGCGAGGAGGATCCATTCAAGATCATGAGGCATTTGCAGTTACCACCGACGAACTGGCAGATCACCTCATTCCATTTGTACTCGAGGAATAACTGGTCGATCAGGACTTTCAAATTTGGCAGCTCCAAGTTGTGCGGAAGGTAGCGGAGGGCATAGTAAAGGACAAGATGGAAGAAGGCCTCAAGGTCATCTTGGAGGGTGTGCAACTTGAAGGGATCGATCAAGAGCCGACCTGAGAGGAACAACCACGTTCCCTGGAGAACTGAATGAGCAATGGCTTGGCTTGATTAAAATGAGGCTACATACCGTCCGATAAGAATGTCGCGCAAGGTCGTCCTTTGGAAGCGCATCACTCCCGGGAATCCAGATCCGTTTAGCGAGGTCCCAGTCGTTCAGGATTCCTCGTCCGTTCTCGTCAATCATGACGTTGTCCTCGCTGACGTCCCGATGAAGAATACCGCGTACTACAAGCGCTTGCGTATGCGCTGACAAAACGAACGGCAATTAGGCCCCTGTTAGCGGGAAAGAAGATATGAAAACTCACCCTCGAACGCATCAGCAATGACAGTCATCAACTGCTTCGGGGTCGTGAACTTTGAAAGGTGAATACCGAGGAAGTCTTGTAATAATCGGTTGTGCGCTCGCGGTTCCAGTGAGGCTAAGGAACCCGCTTGCCAGGTTGCATTTGCATGCGTTTGAGACTGCGTTTCATGGTAAGGGCCGATCACATCACCCCCGTCCGCAATCTTCGGGATCCGTGGCACACCCGCTGCCCACAATTCCTTGAGAATATCCGACTCATTCTCCATCCCTTCCAGGTTCGTCCGCCACGTGTCCTTGAGGAACATAACCCTCTTGGTCTTCAAGTCGAAAACATGAAACGCTCTTGTCGCGC
>MPNV01002213.1:0-12114 GCA_013376435.1 Cyclocybe cylindracea
TAGCCCATCATGTTTCAGTAATTACTAAATGGAATGAGGCCGTTTATCTCTTTCATGGAGTCATGTGAGATTTGCAAGGACAAACACGACGGAAGCTTAACAGGTAAAGGGGCGAATACCTCATGAAAATTGAATAGGCGAGCCCGATTCAACAAGAACTTGGGATATTGAATCGAAAACCTACCCTCTCAGTGTCACTGTGGTTCTTAATGAGTTCTCCTACTTCGTATGCCCGAGAGATTGATGCTAATTTACAAACATGTCGTGTTCTTGATCTCGGACACAACATGGCACGGACAGACACAGCAAAAGACTTCTTCTTGAGCGGGAGGACGAGGACGATGCGAACATAGCATCATGGATCTTGAAAGATTTTGCATGAATCCCATAGGTAATTTGCGAGATCTTGCCGCATTAGTGTCTGCATGCCGCGAATAGACCCCCATTTACATTTCGACGCGACTCCGAGGTGTTATCTGGACCTGTACGTATTGTATGGCGTGTATCTTTCCTTAAACGAACTATACGAAATGGAATTACTCGGAATGTCATTGGTTCTCTGAGGTGGGACAAAGATCCAAGTCCGAGATGTTCGTCCACATCCGCATTTGGATATCTCGATGAATATCGTCTCCTCGTCTCGTTCGAGATCCCGAGGCCTAATACCACCAGTATAGTTTCACTTGGACAAATATTATAAGACTACGTAACCAATAAATCATCTCCGAGTACGGGTGGATCGGTCCCAAGACGAACTTGGAGTGAATTGGAGATAGCAAGTAGACTTTCGTGGTCGAGATGCGCCACACAATCCAGAGGCACAGAAACACACAGTACCGACGTAGCAAGCGTTTACTTACATTTGAGTAGAGGAGGTCAATATGTCCCATATGTTGGTGAGCACTCGGACGAACGTCCGAATGAGTAACGAAAGTCTGAACGGAAAGAAACGACATCGCGGCTCCCTCTCCCATCTTCCGAATCTTCCATCCAAAAAACCACGTAAAAACGTCTGGAAATCTTCACATCAATCCCCCTCGCAACCGAGATCAGTGGGGTGATGGCGCTAGGAAGAAGTCTTCCCATCCATTTGGACGTTCGAGAGCACATACCAAGTGCCCTCCGGTGCATGTTTCCGCCCGAATCGTTCGATTCTAACGCGTTTTTCGCGTCTTGGCTGTTTCTCCCAGTGCTAGCCGTAAGTCATCAGCGGGCTTGGCTCGCCGTGCGGTCCGATGTACGTTCGAAGACCTGGGTGAGTGGGTGAGTCCTCTCGAGCTGAACAGGACCGTCTGCACGAATTCACACTTTCTGCATCCTTTCCAATCTGCAGAAATTTTATATTTCGATCATGGGCAACTCAAACTATCCTTTCCCCTCAAATACAACAGCTTATCGTACGGACGAACCTCATTTTCGAAGGAACGACCGCGGGAGACGCGGGAGTTTAGGGGCTCGCTTAACGCGTCGTTGTTGATCACCATCCCCCTTTTGGTAAGCGCCGTTCAACAAATATAAAAGCCTCCCACCTTTCCTTTCCTCATCCCCATCATCACCCACTTCCTCCCCGTCCGCTCTCCTCTCCCCTTCAGCGACGACGACGACCTCTGGTAAGCACCACTGCCTCTACTCTCGCCCTGCCCTGCTAACGTGCTATTTTCGCAGTGTCCGCCTCATCGCCACCTGCCCCGACGTCGACGTCGACGGTGAGTACGTGCCCTATATCTTACATCCTGCCTTTTTTGACACATGCTCTGGTCTTTGCAGCGTCCGCTCGCCGCTCTCGCCGTCGTGCATCCAGGTAGGGTTCCAGCCTCTGTTATTTCACACGAGCTCACACCACGTTTTCCAGCTCAAGCCACGTCCAGGTAAGTAGTCCTGTTTAATATCTAGACCATGCGCTGACTCTGCTATTGTACATGCCACCCTCGCCGCCAGCTCATCACGCGCTCAAGCCTCGACTCTCGCCAACGACGGCACCCTCCCCGACGGCGACATACACTCTCCAACATCGCGCGCCTACCAGCCTTCCTTTGGGCCTATAGTTGACACTGGAAGGACTGAGTGGCTGATCTGGCGGCGAGCACGAGATGAAGGCCTTACCTGTGAACAGAAACACCGCCGCTCGAGAAGCCCAACGCCGGAACGTCGAGTACAGACGGCGCTGGCTCGGCGCCAAGCCTGAAGGATCAGGACGTAAGTCCCTCGCGCAAGTCGTCGAGCACAACGCTAACGACTTACCCTGCCTACTGCGAACCCTCTTGCACACGACGCCGACAGCGACGGCCACGAGGCGCCGGCCGGAAACAGCGGACAGAGGCAGAGGCCTACGAGAGACGGTAAGTATTTGCAACTCTTCACGACGTGGCCGTGCACTCACTTACCACCTGACGGCGAGCCTAATGCCCTCGAGCCAGACGAGCGCCGCAGCACGTCCCGAAGACGAAGATGAGGCTGAAACAGAAAGAAGCAGGGTAAGTCAACGACGTCCTTGACGATGATGGCAACGCCTTACCGAACAAGGACCATGGTATCCCGCCGGCCGTCCACGACGATGGGCAGCGCGACGAGAGGCGGGGGTTTGAGGACGGGCCGAACGAGTGGTAGGGAATGAAGGCAAGCCCGCATGCATTCTCCACGCTGCCGACGTCGACTGACCGCCCCGCCCCGCTCGATCGCCTGCATCGTCCTGCGCAGGCCACTAACACCCCCGAACGTCGGCCGGACGACGTCTGAATCATTCGAGGTGCTGTTGACCATGGTACGTGCTCGTCTCTGTTGTCGGGCATCAGTGCTGAGTTGTCGGGTTCGCAGAAGGTATTCCTGAACATATTTCGCGGTAGTCATTTGTAGAGACTTGATTAGAGTCAATACTTACGTTTACTACACCACAGCACGACATCCTCACCAAAGATGGAATAGAGCGGCGCTAGATGGATGGCAGGTAAGTTCTTGTAAATGACAAGCAGACGAAGACTTACCCATGCCAGAAGGTCACGGCAGCGATCGCCACCCGCAAGGACGGTGGAAAGGTCGGCACATAGAGGCGGTGCGTCGAAGGATAGACGAAGGTAAGCCTTGACCCATCATCCAGCCCGTGCGCCTTGTCCAACCTCTGTCATCTGCCCCGGCCCAACGTCGACGCTGCCTTCAGGACACTCGTACCCATGCGAAGCGGTCATCGCAGGCGGTACGTGTGCGTTCGCTGCCGTAGGTGCTCGTGCTGACTCTGTGGCTCGAAGACGGACGGACAAAGAGGACGCTAGGAAGACAACAAGGTAAGCCGTCATCGTAGCCGTCGATGAGCTGGGGCACTTACCCTTAGCCATCATCTCTCCGCCCGGCAGCACGAAATCGTCGTCGCCCGCGTTTGTACACGAGGACCGAGGGTATCGTCCAACCAACATCCAGCCCTTGTCTATGCCGCCCAACGTTGCCTCGCGTCTCATATGAAGACGGCCCACTATGGCCTACGACGTCGAAGAAGATATGGCCCACGTTGGTGGGAAGAGCGCCCGCCGAGAGCAAGGTAAGTTGTGCGCTTGATGATGACGGGAAGTTGGGTGTTGACGCGTTAGCTCGCAGAGGTGGTGGGATGGCTGCTGGCTAGAGAGGACGAGGTGAGGTCGTGGGTGATCTTGAAGGCGAGGCAGATGGTGTATGGAGAACGTTGAGGTCATCGATGAGGGTGGGACGGACTGGGCGCGGAGTAAGTCAGGTCGTAGTGGGGCCGATGAAGGCATGCCCACGTCGTTGGTGTTCAAGCGAGGGGGTGGAGAGCAGACGAGAGCAAGGGGAGAGAGGTGGACCCGGGCCGTGCTGGTGAGAGGAAGGAGTGAGGGACGGATCGCGTCGCAGGCAGGAGAGGAAGATCGCGATGGACATCGAGGGCGCAATCGGGCGCAAGGAAGGGACAGAGCGAAGGCACGACAAGAGAGCTGCAGGGGTAGGGCCTCATGATCCTTTCAGTCGCTCCTCCCTATGAACCATTTTGACACACTGTTACGGACAGCTGCCCTTCCAGTTCGCGACCAGGCTCAGCTTTTGTTGTCTTCAAATGGAGTGAGCAGGCATACGTTGAGCTTGTAACATGCCATGCATGATGCTTGGTGGGTCGGCAGGTCCCATCAGTCTCGGTGAATTCCGGTGTCTTGACACCTTCTCGAAGCTATTTTTGACGCATATTTGCATAGAAATCGTATTCTCTGCTCGTTTCAAGCTATATGACGCGAATGTATGCACCGTGAGTCTGTACTTCCTGGTGCTACGACATCCCTGATTCGTGCCAACCTACCACGACCCGATTGCAGCATCATCTACATTTTTGCGATAGGTGATGTGTTGTTATCAACTTATATCCCGTTCTTGCACCCTTGATCCCTTCAGATATTCCAACTTTGCGCTATGCGTCGGCGCTGGCTTGTTGCGGGAGGCGCGGGCGACCTTCTCTACCGTGATCGCAGCCTCGTCCCTGCTTGAATACCGCTTCCGCCATGTGTTGGGATTCCGGGAACGCGGTTCTTCAAGGTTTGCGCATTCCCAAGAGGGCAGCAGGTAAGTAAAATTACGCAGGACGGAGTTCATACACTTACATTTTCTCATTTTTAGCGCCTGTATCTTGGTGCGCCACGCGCCATCTCGCTTAATCGCTCTTCTCAATTCCGCGTGATGTCAAGTTCTTGCCGTTGATGGCCGAAGAGAATAGCTCTTTCCCACTCGCTCCGCCCACTTCCCCCCGAAATTCGTGCCACTTGGACATCTCCAAGAACAAGGAAGATACAACGCCCATGCTGAAAGAAGATAGCTCAGCCCTGGTAGGGCGTTTCTGGCATCTCAGATGGTGGAGACGCTCGAACCGTTCAACAGATGTCACTTGAAGCTCCGCCTTAAAGACTGCGGGCAGTGAACGGAATTGTGATAAGGGGAAGCGTTTAGGTAGCGTCTCCATTCTTTCTTCTCTTTCTTATACCCCGCTCTAACGATCCCTTCAAAGTCCACTCTTTTTCACTGATGCAGCGCGTGTGGTCGACGTATTTAGAGCAACACCAGCGAGGGAGGTCTGAAACGAGCAGTCCGCAGCCGGTACGTAATTATCGCACGCACGTCTAGGCCCTTGTTTCTTACGCAAACCCCCGATTCAAACCCTCCCTCTTACTCACCGCCATTGCTGATCGACTGCATCCTGTCCACTCGTTCAAACAAAACACTCCTTAGATGCAGATGGATAATGAATCTCCGTGAGTGCTGTCCACTGCTGCGCTTGATACGGCGCCGCTGATCCGCCACGTTGCTGTTCATTTTTCTTTTTCTTGCTCGCTTTTTTCTTGCCCACGACCTACTATGACCCACGACCGTGAATCTGGATCCCACAGCCGCTCATCCAGACGCACGTCAGTCGCCAGCGCCGCCTATTCCCAAGCTGGCTCCACCCGCCACATGCTCGCCGACATGAACAACTCCTCTTCCGACTACAGCGGTTTCCTGGAGCCACCCAGCGCACCCTTCACCGGCAAGCGTGGCTCGGATAACCTCTCTGTGACCTCTGGCACTGGGAGCAACCTCTCGCTGAGTGTGAACTACATTCCGACGAAGTTTTCGGCCTCGATTATCTCCCCTGGGGCGAGGTTTCGAGGTGGCAAGGGCGATGGGCCGAATCTACCAAAGAGAGGGGGAGGGCTGGATGCGTTCAGGTCGAATGAGGCGAGGATGCAGCAAGGGAAGGGAAGGTTGAGGTGGAATAAGTTCAAGTGGGTGCTGCTTTTCACGAATAGCATGGTGAGTGTTATTTGCCTGCCCTTCACGTCTCTTCTTCGATCGGAGGGCACGGCTGGGATCGTAGGTTTCTGCCAAGTGCCCGTCTCCATCGACGGTCTGGACCCTTCAGGTGTTCGCGGTCGAAGTTGAGGCGAGCACAGAACAGGAGACCAGAATCGTCCCAAACCAACGCCATTGCCCGAGTTTTAGCCCTCCGTGGCCTTGTCTTTTTATCGCGCAACGTTCTTTGCTAGTGTTCGCCACATTCTGACGACCTATCTGCAGCTGACCCTCTACTCCCTCGGCGCCCTCGTTATCTGCCTCCTGACCTGGTTCGACGTTTGGACCCACGCCGACGTCATCCGCACTGGTAACCGCCCCGAGCTCATCCTCTCGACATTCGCCTCCTGCCTCGGAATCTTCACCTCCGTCATCGGATGGGCCGGGCTCCTGCTCAACAACCGCGGCTTCCTCGCATGGTACACCTTCCTTACATGGATCACGTTCGCGTTCCTCGTCGTGCCGGGATATATCACGTACAAGAAGCGGACGTTCAACCTCGAGGGCAAGATCAACGCGCAGTGGTCGCGGGACCTTGGCTCGGAAGGACGGATGAGGATCCAAAACCAGCTCCAGTGCTGTGGGTACTTCAGCCCGTTCATCGAGGCGACGGTCAGCCAGACGTGCTACGCCCGGAGTATCCTCCCAGGGTGTAAACTGCCGTATCTGCAGTTCGAGAGGCGCATTCTCGATTTGTGGTACACCGCGGTGTTCTCGATCGTGCCTGCTCAGATACTGGTGATGCTCGCTGGGCTGCTCTGCTCGAACCATATTACGTATAGGTTCCTGAACATGTATTTACTTCTTCAATATATTTGCTTTTCCTCTCCTCGTTTGAACTTTTCATGAACTGAAGCGCCGTGAAATGCCAAGGAAATCATAGAACGGACTGACATAAATTCCTGATAGGTGCGATTTCTCACGCTACTCCTACACAAAAATGCTATTGACTGACTACCTACATACGTTCACCCCGCCCGAAGGCCTAATGAAGAGGGTGGATGTCGGAATGGCATGCCGTGGGACGTGGTCGCAGTGGGAAGGATGGAGGACGAAGGGGTATGGGACAGGAAAGAGTGATGGGAAACGCAAAGGGAGACGAGTCGGTCCAGGTCAGCACGCAGATTCATGCAAGTGACATACCTCGTCATTATTGCACAACTTCTCACCAACTTCAATATCTCAACATGAGCTACGAAAACAGCATTAGTGGCACAGATATGAACAAGAAGCCAGCCACATACCTGAAATTGAGGAATGAGAATAAAGGGTTCATGAGCCGAAAAGTCGAAGCCTGATTCGTCGAGGAGGCCAGAATGTCACTTGTTGTCGCTCGGGTGTCTGAATCTAGGGGCAAGGCTCAATGTGAAGACAGAGTGCATAAGCAGAAAAACGTGCCTTTCGAAACGCAATGTTAACAGTACAAGACCTCAACACCTCGCCATTTGCTCTTTCCGATGGGATATATCTGAAAACGCAGTAAATTGAAGGGCTTGAGATGTGGAAGACATTTGAATTACCTCGTCGCGGCGCCAACGTGGCACTCCTCGAGCCCTCAACACAGAAATTTGATACAAGAACGGGTGCGCCGCTCGCCGCGGGGCCGAAATTCGAATTTCTCGTCATGAAAAAAGGGCAAAATGGATGTAAAATTGAGTTCAAGCAAGTGGTGACCGTAGTTGTAGGAACAGGATGCCGGAATGCAGGCAGAAGCACGGGGAAAAGGTGGAGGGCGCATAGCAAGGTCTATAGAATGAACATAAGTAAGTATGAAATCATTCCACCAGCCAAACACATACCGTGGATATAAGCGCCCATCGTGGGATATGGGCGCAGCCGCTGTTGATGCCTCTTCATCACCATCGACCAAGGAGAATAAGGAGATAGACACAGCTTGAGACTATAGAAGACATGGAAGAGGGATGAGGATGAACGACTAGCGAGCGGAATCTGCCATTACGACGGCATGGCAAGAAGACAGGATGGGCACGGGAACGCCTTGCCACCAGTTTTATACTCTGGAGTTGTTTGCGAATGGACAAATAAATCGGGTAACAGGGATGACTTCCTCCGAGTCGGAGGAGCGGTGCCGCAGATCGCCTCGCTTCCAGGCGCTTGGAAGCACAACTTCGCTTCGCTTCGAGGAATTTCCCTCGTCTTGGCCAAGTAATCCCTCCCTGTTTGAAGAAAGGGTCTCTGTTCGATGCTACTTGACTGTGGAGTCAGACAAGGTGAGCATAACTCCTTGTAATATTACTGTCCAGCCATCTGCCTTTCGCCTCATCTGAGAGTACACTGAGACAGTCTTCCACTAGCTTATTGATTTCCCTGAGGAGCCGCAACCATGGGCGCGGAAGCGAGGACAGTCCTGTTACCTCACCCATCTGCACATCCAATCAGCTCGAGACACAGTATCGTTCTTGGCCTCGTTGTTTGATTGCCCTTCACGGAAAAAATATTTCTGCATCAAGAGACCAATTTCTTTCTCACACCATCGAAGGATTGACGGGTGCCGGCTTGATTTTCTGCTGAATGACTCGACTTTCTAGACCCATCTCCCTCGCAACCGCGCCGGGTTTGCATGCCTGGTGGTGAGCCAAGTATTCTTCGTCCCCTCATTTCTCCAATAGGAACTGCGAACGAGATTCACCGCCCTTTCGCACCTCGTCACCGAGTTCCCCTACTCACCTTTCCCTCCTCCATCACAACCGCCGTTCCCCGTGGTGCGTATCGCTCTCTTTCAGGACGTCGTTCTCGAAGCCCTGCTCACTTTCTGCTCGACATGGAGGCCGTCATGCAGCTCCCAGAGTCATCAGGAATATGACAGATGACCTCCATTGAACGGTGAGCTTCGTCCATTCCCTCATAAGTCCGTTAACGAGACATTCCATCGCGAAGGGCTCCCGAAGACAATCTCTGCCCCTTCTGCCCGAACTCCCTTGCCGTTCTGAGTTTTCAGGCGTTATTCTGCTTCAAAGAACATAGCCTCCGTCAGGGTCCCTAGGCGCAGGTGAGCATCCATTCCTCCAGAGTCATACGTCCCAGGGTATCTGCTTCGCCCGCTCACAGCTATGTTCGCCAGCGTGCTTGAACGGCCCTCCTCGTTACTCGACCGTCGCCCCCACTTTCCTGCAGTTTCTGGATAGAGCTGCAACCCGTCAAACCATTTTTAGTGAGCCCTCGCTGTCTCACAGTAGTGCACAACTGCTGACAAAGAGTTGCTCGCAATGAGAGCCAACGCGCTCTCTCCTCGCGAACTCAGCGGCCAAATGACTCGCACGGACAGACGTCCGTACGTTTGTCAACACCGAGGATAATATCCGAAGGTACGCTTCGTCCCGCAAACAACTCGTAGATTTCGTCATTTAGGCACCGAATGTACAGCGATCGACGGGCGCTTATTTCCTCCAGGACGTGAGTCCGCGTTCGTGTTTGCTATTTGGAGAACTCGACTGACGATCTCGAATGGCGGCCTTCGATCTGTAGATTAGCCTGTCATGTTTCAGTAATTACTAAATGGAATGAAGCCGTTTATCGCTTTCTCATGGAATGATGTGAGATTCGCAAGAACAAACACGACGGAAGCTTAACAAGTAAAGGGGCGAATACCTCATGAAAATCGAATAGGCGAGCCCGATTCAACAAGAACTTGGGATATTGAATCGAGAACCTACCCTCTCATTATCACTGTGGTTCGTAATGAGTTCTCCGACTTCGTAGGCCCGAGAGATCGATGCTCATTTACAAACATGTCGGGTTCTTGATATCAGACCCAACATGGCACGGACAGATACAGCAAAAGATTTCTTCTCAAAGGCGAGGACGATGCGAACATAGCGTCATGGATCTTGAAAGATTTTGCATGAATCCCATAGGTAATTTGCGAGATCTTGCCGCATTAGTGTCTGCATGCCGCGAATAGACCCCCATTTACATTTCGACGCGACTCCGAGGGATTATCTGGACCTGTACGTATTGTATGGCGTGTATCTTTCCTTAAACGAACTATACGAAATAGAATTACCCATAATGTCATTGGTTCTCTGAGGTGGGACGAAGATCCAAGTCCGAGATGTTCGTCCACATCCGCATTTGGATATCTCGATGAATATCGTCTCCTCGTCTCGTTCGGTGTCCCTAGGCCTAATACCACCAGTGCACTTTCACTTGGACAGATATTATAAGACTACGTAACCAATAAATCATCTCCGAGTACCGGTGGATCGGTCCCAAGACGAACTTGGGGTGAATTGGAGATAGCGAGTAGACTTTCGTGGTCGAGATGCGCCACACAATCCAGACGCACAGAAGTACATAGTCTCGACGTAGCAAGCATTTACTTACAAATGAGTAGGGGAGTTCAATATGTACCATATGTCGATGAGCACTCGGACGAACGTCCGAATGAGTAACGAAAGTCTGAACGGAAAGAAATGAGATCGCGGCTCCCTCTCCCATCTTCCGAATCTTCCATCCAAAAAACCACGTAAAAACGTCTGGAAATCTTCACATCAATCCCCCTCGCAACCGAGATCAGTGGGGTGATGGCGCTAGGAAGAAGTCTTCCCATCCATTTGGACGTTCGAGAGCACGTACCAAGTGCCCTCCGGTGCATGTTTCCGCCCGAATCGTTCGATTCTAACGCTTTTTTCACCTCTTGGCTGTTTCGCCCAGTGTGAGCTGTGAGTCATTAGCGGGCTTGGCTCGCCGTACGGTCCGATGTGCGTTCGAAGACCTGGGTGAATGGGTGAGTCCTCTCGAGCTGAATAGGGCCCTCTGCACGAATTCACACTTTCTGCATCCTTTCAAATCTGCAGAAAACTCATATTTCGATCATGGGCAACTCAAACTATCCTTTCCCGTCAAATACAACAGCTTATTGCGCGGACGAACCTCATTTTCGAAGGAACGACCGGGGGGAGACGCGTGAGATTAGGGGCTCGCTTAACGCGTTGTTGTTGATCACCATCCCGCTTTTGGTAAGCGCCGTTCAACAAATATAAAAGCCTCCCACCTTTCTCTTCCTCGTCCCCATCATCACCCACTTCCTCCCCGTCCGGTCTCCTCTCCCCTTCAGCGACGACGACGACCTCTGGTAAGCACCACTGCCTCTACCCTCGCCCTGCACCGCTAACGCACTATTTTCGCAGTGTCCGCCTCGTCATCGCCACCCGCCCCGACGTCGACGTCGACGGTGAGTAAGTACGTGTCCGATATCTTGCGTCCCGCCTTTTTTTGACACATGTTCTGGTCTTTGCAGCGTCCGCTCGCCGCTCTCGCCGTCGTGCATCCAGGTAGGTTTCCACCCTCTGTTATTTCACACGAGCTCACACCACGTTTTCCAGCTCAAGCCACGTCCAGGTAAGTAGTCCTGTTTAATATCCAGACCGTGCACTGACTCTGCTATTGTACGTGCCACCCTCGCCGCCAGCTCATCAGGCGCTCGAGCCTCGACTCTCGCCAACGACAGCACCCTCCCCGACGGCGACATACTCGCTCCGGCCTTCTTTGGAACCTATAGTTGACACTGGAAGGACTGTGCTGCAGAACCCATGTGAGTGGCTAATCTGGCGGCGAGTACGAGATGAAGGGCTTACCTCTGAACAGAAACACCGCCGCTCGAGAAGCCCAACGCCGGAACGTCGAGCACAGGCGGCGCTGGCTCGGCACCAAGCCTGAAGGATCAGGACGTAAGTCTCCAGTCGTCGAGCACAATGCTAACGGCTTACCCTTGCCTCCTGCGAACCCTCTTGCACACGACACCGACAGCGACGGCCACGAGATGCCGGAAACGGCGGACAGAGGCAGAGGCCTACGAGAGACGGTAAGTATTTGCAACTCTTCACGACGTGGCCGTGCACTCACTTACCACCTGACGGCTAGTATAGTGCCCTCGAGCCAGACGAGCGCCGCGGCACGTCCCGAAGCTGAAGCTGAAGCTGAAACAGAAGCAGGGACAGGGTAAGTCAACGACGTCCTTGACGGTGATGGCAACGGCTTACCGAACAAGGACTATGTTACCCCGCCGGCCGTCCACGATGATGGGCAGCGCGACGAGAGGCCGAACGGAGTGGTAGGGAATGAAGGCAAGCCCGCACGCATTCTCCACGCCGCCGACGTCGACTGACTGCCCCGTCCCGCTTGATCGCCTGCATCGTCCTGCGCAGGCCACTCGCACCCCCGAACGTCGGCCGTACGACGTCTGAATCATTCGGGGTGCTGTTGACCACGGTACGTGCTCGTCTCTGTTGTCGGGCGTCGGCGCTGAGTTGTCGGGTTCGCAGAAGGTATTCCTGAACA
>MPNV01000819.1:0-11911 GCA_013376435.1 Cyclocybe cylindracea
CCGCCTTTCATCATGCCAGAGGATCCTCTGGCATGGAACTTCCTCACCGTACATTTCGAGCGGCGTAGCTGCTCGCATACGCTGTGCTTCGCAAACGCAAACTTGAACGGTCAGTCCTTTCGATTTTCGTTCTGCATTGCTCGTTCGGATAATCCCCTCAGGTCCCTTTCCTCCCTTCGCATCTCGCGGCAGAGGATCCTCTGGCACCAGGGTTGTGCAAGTTTTTTGCGATGGCGTCGAATAGGTAACACTTTATGGAATTCGCCTTCACCGCTCATTTCCCCCATTCTCCATCCTCCTTCCGTCATGACGCCAGGGTATGCTCGGGCCTTGCGCGATCGACTCTTGCTTTTTCTTCCTTTCGTTGGCCTATTGGACACACCTCTACCCACTTATTTTTTGTCTACGTTTTGTGTAGGGTATATTCGTGCACTCAGACGTAGGATATGTATGGTTTGAGCAGCTAAGCGATCCTATTTCACCTCCTTCTTCTCAGCTTTCTCCGCAATTTGAGCATGGATTTGGACGAGGTGTCTATGCACATATGCTGCGTTCAAAGGAGTTATAATTGAAAATGATAAGTACAACGGAAGGTCAGAACACATTGCCTACGGTAGTAGTGGTACATGGGGGTGGAAAGCAAAGATGGCACCTTACTCGTCGTCGTCGGAATCCCCTTCAACGGGGGGGCCGACGCGCCACGTTGGGGTGTTGCCCCTGATGAGAATCTGCGGCCCAGCAGTGCCCGCAACCCCCCCGAGACGGCTGAAGTTGGCGTCGGTTGATGTCCTCCATATACGGTCCTTCTGAGCATGAGGCATCCAATACAAAGTGTCGAATTTCTCCTTCAGGAGCTTACGCATCTTCTTGATGTCGTTGGAGGATTCAGCCTGCGCCATGAGCCTCGCCCAGGCGGGAAAGTAGTTGGTTTGCTCGTAGTTCTGCACATGGCCAGCACGAACATCCTTTTCGTCGGGGAAAAGGTTATAGAAAATGCGATTCCAAGATTCGTCGGTGGCAACCTTCCATTGGCAGGCGAGGAAGTAGCTGGCGAGATTGGGGTCCATATAAGTCTGGGCGTTAACAAGCAGGCGCTCGGAGGGGGAAAGTCGGCAGTAGGGCGGAGACCTGGCACTCTTTATATTGGGTGCCTTCAAGGTGATGTCGAGGAGGAATTGGCGCCAGAGGGCTGTGAGGGCAATGTCGACGGGCTGCGGGGGTTCGGTAAGGTTGTTTGGGTTGTCGTTGTCGTCCGAGTCCAAGTCTGAGCCGTCGTCACGAGCGGGGGGTTGGAGTAGGATAGGTTTGCCTCGGATCCTGAAGCTGCTGCCTTCTGGGTCTTGTCCCTCGTTGTGGTAGGTCATGGTGCGGCGAATTTTGTTGCGTACTCGCCCTGGGTGCGCGGGGACAACCAGCTTCTTCCGGAAGAACTCGACGCCGATTTGGTCGAGATCAACCTTCATGAAGTAATGGAAGGCGTCCTTGCTGATGAAAGCGTCGCCGAGGCGGACGCGCGGCACTGGGTAGCCTTTGCCTACTCGAAGATCAGGCAGCTGAGCAATGCCAAATGGAATTGCAGGGAGGGTGACCGCGTCCGCGCGACGCCGAGGGCGGGCAGGTTGGTCTTCAGCGTCCGAATCCGAGTCCATTTCCTCATCTTCGTCCTCAGTCGGGGTCCCGTAAACAAGAATGTCGGGGTCTGCATGAGCGGTGGCAATGTGGGGAAAGGTCGCGGCGATAAGCTCGCGGTTGTATTGGCCTAGGTCAGGGGTAGAGTGGAGCCCGTTGAGGAGCCACACGATGTACATGAGGAGGAGGAGGGCGGGCTTGGTTTCGCGATAGAGAGTGGGGCCTTCTGCCTGCCAGACAAGGACTAGACGGCAGGCCATGGCGCGGTACATCTTCAGCGACCTGAGAAAGTGTGAGGAACGTCGAGATACAGAAGAAAAAAACATGACTTACCAGAAGGCCACTGGGTCCACGCTAATAAGACTGCTGCAAATGAGGTTGTCGTCGATGTCGAGGAGCACGTCAGCGGCATAGCGGAATGGGACGCGGACCTCGACGCGAGCCATGGCCCAATTGTTGTCGATTGCGTCGCCATAGACGCGATAAAGATTGACGATATAGTCGTCGGCCTTCCCTTTGAGAACGTCTTCGCAGGTGATATATTTCCCGTAGTGTACTCCGTCAGGTCGATAGACGACTGACTTCTCAGTGCCGTACATCTGCAGGTAGGCGACCTCGAAAGGGCCTTGGGCCTGGGGGCCGGGTGAGATACGACAGCCTGAGACGGCGGTAAGATGCGATGTCAGGTCGCGGGTATACTTGCTACTCCCGGGGGTTGTGACGCGGCGCGCGTGGTGGTCGCTGATCTTCGTGATGTTTTTGACGATATGGAAATGCGAGGAGGTCTTCCAGGCAACGCAGTTGCGGATGTTCGACAGCACCTCGAACCCTACATCCACCCAAAATTCGCCTTTCTCCTGTTGATCGGCAGGGAATTTGTAAGCGTCAAGGAGGTCGCGGAGAGAGACGAGCGCGGCGGCGCGGGTGGGCTCGTGGCCGAAGCCTTGCTTTGTGCCGCGTATTTGGTAGAGGAAGCAGAGGCCGCGGGCCCAGCTCGTGCGCCCGTTGTGCTCAAGAAACTGTCGTATGTAGTCGCCCAGGTAGACGGCGAGCCACCCTGGAAACATCGTGGTTTGAAAAGAGAGAGTTCCGGTACGAGAGCGCGCACGCCACATCTCGTTAGAATATGTTGCCGGCCATTGGGCGGCGCTGTCGGGGAGGAGGTTTGCGGCAGCGGGACGGAGGCCAAGCTCGTAGAACACACGGAGCTCGTCTTGAGTGAGCTGCGGAGAGCTGCGGTTCTCGTGATAGAGGCCCGGGATCAGGACACGGAGAAGCGTATGCTTCTCATAACCCCCAAGGCAGAGGTTCGGGATCTTGTGAACGGGGGCGTAGAAGGGGAACTGAACTACTTCGTCAGTTGACGCGGGAACGAGAGCGACAAAAATGCGTACCTCGGGGCCCTCGAAGAGGTGCTTGATGTGAAGATTCTTCGTCAGAGTATCCTCTTTCTTTGGGATGAAGGAAATGGTGAGGTTGGCGGAGCACCTGATGTCCGTGTCTATCCCGAGGACCGAGTCGTAATCGCGTCGAGTGGTGATGTCTGCATGCGGGAGCATCCGGTCTAGGATGGGGTCCACAACCGCCTGCGTGCCATTCTGCTGGCCGGTGAGGACGAAGCGGACAAAGGAGGCTTGGTCGTCTTCGAGGAGAGCCTTGGATTTAGCGCAGAACTGTTCTATCGAGCAATTGTAATTCGGAAGAGGAGCGGGGATTGGAACGGGCGCGTGAACGGGAACTGGAGGGGCCATTTTGCGGGCGATGGAGGAAGGAGTGGGCGAGGGGGCGTTGCTTTATGGGCGAAGAAAAGGGGTTGTGCGAATATTGAGCGGAGACATGCTGGATCCAGAGACCCCGAGGTACCGGACATAAGCAGAAGTAGACTTCTGCTTATGCGTGGCACGCGCCAGGACGATGCAAGAGTATACTCCTGCAAGGGCTGGCGAGACGAGGTGGGTAGTTGAACTTTGAGACGATTGTTGATTCAAGTCCGTGTGCGCGCGGCATTTGCCGAGTCATGACCGCGAAACCAAACATCAACCCAAACGTCAACTCAACCGCGACCAACAACCTTCATCGACCTCCATCGACCTCCATCGACGCACACGTACCCTCACGCGCCTCTGGCGGCTGCTAATGCAGAGTATACTCTGCCTTCAGCCGCCGCCAGATACGTTCTGCGCTCACAAGTATACTTGTGAATTCGCAACGTTTCTGGCTGCATGGGTCTACCGCCCGGTCTTCAAGTGTTCACCCGCCAGTGTCGTAGGCCACTCGAGTGAGCACCCTCCGCGCTCACCTAGGCCCTTCTCATCAGATATTCATCCCGCAATTTGCAGCGTGTTACGCGCTATCGCACCACATGTGCCCTTCGTAGTGCCCTTCGTATGCATCTAGGTCTTTCCCTCCACCCCTTTCGTAGCCCTAATCGTTCTCCTAGCCCCAACCAGCGAACACGCATCCCTCTCGGTTGCAGTACCATCTTTCGTCGGTAAGCCGACTCTATTGTCCTGCTCATCTTTGCACCGCTCATTCTTTTCCTCGTGGCTTTTTCCAGGGTTTTCAATAACGGTTGTGCTGTGTAGCGCCACTCGGCCCATATTCTGCGTTCCAAGATGAGCAAGTACTTTGTCTTTCTAACTATCTCGTGCGCCTGAACACGTACACCTCCCTCCTCAGATGACGGAGATGACAGATTATTGCCTCGTTCCTCACTCGACCATTTCACGATCGGTAAGTCCTCTATTTTTTTTATCCATATCGTACGTCTTAGCACATATCTCTCGCTCCTCAGATGACGAAGCTGGTGTACATCATCGCCTCGTTCCTCACCCGGCGCGTTCCACGATCGGTAAGTCCTTTGTTTCTTAGCTGCCTCGTGCTCCAGAATGCCAAATCCTCTATCCTCAGATAACGAAGCTGGCGTAAATCCCCAAGGCCACGATGCCCGCCCATCGCAACGCGAAGCGGACAGTCCTATCTTCGCCCCATTCGTCCAAACGTCGTTAGGTTTAGGTCCAGTACTGTCCTTAGGGTATTTTACGGCGCACGTAGGACTTTCGAATTTATCGTTTCTGCGCCATGCCTAGCCATTACATACACAGCTCCTTTACCTCCATGTTCAACGACTGCGGAGGCGCGCCATGGGGGTTCCCTGCCTGGCAGGACATCACTGGTCTCCCCAACGGCCCCTTCTCTGATCCTCTCCCCGACAAGTGGACACGTGCGGATGCGGACGCCGTTTTGTCTTATTTCGACGCGTACAGGCTGAAACCGAGGGAGGAGGACAAAATAAAATTTGCTGCTGCGACGTCCAACGCCGACACCGTCCCTGGTCGCAAATTCTGGAAAGAGTGGATAAACCGCAACCTCAAGAACTGGCAGCTCCACTCGAGAATCACCGACGTCTTCTCTTCGTTGGGTGTTCACCCCGTCTCTCTCGCCCTCGCCGACCCAAAGACAGGCTGGCCGGATCCGCGTATGTATACCGTCTCCGCCATGGACGGCGTTGGGCTCGCCCTCTTTGGCCCCGAATCTCTCGACGCTCTCGGACACCTCCTACCCAACCTTCGGCCGTTCGTGAACGCCATTATGGGGCGCTGTTGGAACAACCACCGTAACAGCTTCAACCGTAGCAAGAAGCGCATCGGTCTCCTCGAAAGAAACGCGACTCTCGCCTTTGAGGGTGCGTCTCTTTCCTCATTAAATCTGTCTCTGATCTCACCCATGTTTTTAGAGCTTGACCGTGAAAAGCTAACGAAGGCCAGCCTCCGTCGTGTCATCATTCAAGTCGCGAAATGGAAGGTCCTGGCCGAGGCCCTGCAGACCACGGACAACCTTCACAAAATTACGGCGATGGAGGAGGAAATAGCGCGCCTTATGATCGGCATCGGCGCGCAGATATCGTCTCCGGCAACAAAAAAACCAAGTAAGCCCCCTTCTGTAGCCATACGAGTGCGACCTTACCTTTGGATGTAGAACTGTGCAAAATCTCCGAGAAGAACCTCCTGTCGCTGGCTTCAGAAGAAGATGTCGCCGATGTTATCGCGCTATATCGCGAGTATTTCGACACCCTAGACACCGACGAGAATGACGCCCTCGAAATCCAGCACCCCGCTTTCAAGTTCACTTTCTCACAGCATGTCGAAGATGCTGATCCTGGTGTCGAAGTAGAGTCGGCGATGACGCCCGAGGAGCTCGCAGCAAACCTCGGCTTCATCAACGGCCTCCCTTTGCTCTTCAACACGCATCGTCACACGGGCGGACTCACCCCCTGGACAGCGCCTGATGCCTTCGAAGAAGCCAACATGCGGGATAATCCCCTCTTCGTGCCAATTGCCCTCCATTGGCACCAGGCCGCCGGCGTCCACGCGCAAATCCGAATGATATTTTCAAAAGCTTCCTCCCCTGGTCGTTGCACTGGGGCGTTGGTGGCAGACGAAGTAGGCCTTGGAAAGACCTTCCAGGCTGCAGCTCTCATTGCCTCCCTTGCGGACATGGTGCTTCGTCAAACGACTGGCACCCCTCTTCCACCAATAATACGTACGTCTTTTTTTTTTTTGAGATTGTCCTTGCTCTGACGTCAACCCTAGAGGGAAACCCCTTTGTTGCGGACATCAAGACCCTTCCCATCGGCGCACATCTCCTTCTTGTTCCAGGTACCCTCCTCTCGCAATGTGAAGCCGAACTCCGTGTCGTCCTCAATCCCAAAGCATTCGACATATTGGTCTATCCGACCAACAAGGCGTACCGCGAGATGTTTTGGTACCCTTCAGGTCCTTTCCACCTTTCTCAACACAAGCCCTCGAACAGAATCATTATCGCTTCGCACTCGGTAAGTTGCATTTTTCCTTTGAGCACGTCATTACTCATCAACCGGTGAAGGCATTGCACCAAGATTTTGGCAAGCTTTTCCAATCAGGACGCCCGGCAGGCAGCAAGGTCCCATGGACCACCCCTGAACGGCTTCCAGGATACGAGGCCCAAGCACCGCTAACCCTCTTTGGGCAGAAATACCTGAGCACGACCCTCGACGAAGGGCAGAACTGCAGAAATAACGGAGCAAAACATTCCTCCGTCCTCGCCATCCTTGCCCTCACCTTGATACGGATCATCATGACCGCCACCCCTCTACAAACATCTACAAAGGTAACTTGTTAGCCCCTTCGTCATTCTTTAATAGGCACCTACGTTGTCATTAGGACCTCGCTGCTATGGGACGGCTCGTTGGCATCCGGCACTTTCTCAGCGAGAAAGCTTTTGTCGAGGAGAAGCAAGACACGGCCGACCTTCGAAGAGCCAAGCGAGAACTGCCGCCTGATTATGACCCCCTCATGGGCGAAGACGATCCGATTAAGCTGGCCCAGGTTAAGATTTCCCTCCGATTGCAGTCCCAGTTTGAAGATCGTGTCCTCCGCCGCACCATTGATAGTAAGAACTGGGCTGGCGAGCCTCTTATCAAACTTCCTCCGTGTACCACCGTCACCGTCTTCCTGGACCTGACGCCCCGGGAGCTTGCTATCCTCAACGTTCTTTCTGAACGTGTTAAGGATAGGTTTTTCTTTCCCCCTGTACATCGGTTCATTTGCTAATTAATCCATCTTAGTGTCAGCACCGCTACAGGCGTTGGGCGGATCATCTCCCGCTCTTTCTACATCGAATACCGGATGGGAGTTGGGTATGCTCGCCAGAGCGCATCGGAGGCCATCCCGAAGTTCAACAGCCTTACTGAGTGGGAAGAACACAAGTCCACGAAGTTCGACGTCTGCGCCAGGATGTGTAAGCATCTCCTCGCCCGAGACGATGCCCCGCCAATGATCTTTGAGGATGGCAATGTTGTTTTTCCACCCATACCTTCTGCTGCGCCTGGCGAGATCGTCCCTCGTGAAACCAAGATACTAATCTACCAGGAGTTCCCGTCGCTGGGGCCTCTTCTGCGTGACGTGAGTTTTGGTTTCCCTCATCGACGCTTCTGCTCATTCATTGTATTCTTTTAGGTACTCAAGTTTCACGAACTTCAACACCTCTATATTGACGGCCAGACTTCCTTTGACCGGCGCGCTGCTGTCGTCGCACGGTTCCTCTCCGAAGCCGCTCAACGCATCTTGATCATTTCATCGGTCGGCTCATTTGGGCTGAACCTCTCTCGCGCAAACAAGATTATCTTCTTGGTACGTACACCTACGTTTGCGCAGCTCTTCATTGCTGACATCTAATCTTAGGACCAGCCCTGGAGCGCCCAGGACGAACGCCAGATCCGCGGTCGCGCCCACCGTCAACCTCAGACGAAGGAGGTGACGTGCTACCACCTTCTCGGCAACAACACGGCCGATGTCATCCTCTCCGGGCTCGCGCGAGGGAAAAGAGATATGATGGAGGCCTTCTTGAAGAAGGAGACCGGCCAAGGTATCCGTTTTCCTCCTATCTTTCTTTTGCGTAGCGGCTTATGTCCGCCTCAGAACTCTTTAAGATGCTCTCCGGCAAGCTAGATGTAAACCCAGACGACGACCTCGAGGAAGGCGATCCCGAGTATGACCAAGTGGTGCGCGAAAGGAACAAGGCCGAGAAGGAGAGGGCGGCGGCGGAGGCGCGCATACGGAAACAGGAGATCAAGGAGGCAAAGGCAGCGGCAAAGGAGAAGGAGAAGGAGGAGAGGGCAAAGGAGAAGGAGGAGAAGGCTAGGGTTAAGGCAGAGAAGGCCAAGCAGAAGCAGGAGAACCTGAAGAAACCGAAGAAGACGAAGAAAAGGACCTCCGACTTCCTCTTCATCGACGACTTAGACGACGGCGCTGGCCCCGGCATGTCGTCCCAGCCACCCCCCGGCACCGAAACGGACAATAGCACTGACGCGCTATCCACCATTGACTGCGACTCTTCGGGCAACAGCTTGACAGATGAGATATCGGACAGCTCGATGGCCAGTGCCCTGGATAGCTTAATGGGCGTGTCGAGTAGCGAATGGTCGCTGCTCTCAGGACGCTCCCAAGACTCTTTCATGGACATCAACGAAACTCCTCTCGGTATGCATTGTATTTTCATTTCAACTTTTCTCAACATGACATTGCCTGCCTTGCCTAGATCCTCGCCCTGCGACTCCGTCACACCCTTCGCTTCACCCGCACGGTGGCCCGACAACTCCTCCTCATGCTACGGGCACCGGAAATCGTCGAGGCCGCAGCGAGTATCTCGCTATCGGCGGTACGTGCAATTCGTCTTGATGAAATCATCGACATTAGGGCTCATGAGATCGGCAGACGACAGCCCGGAGGCTCGCAAGCTGATGAAGAGACGGCGGCAGGAACAGAAGATGAGCTCATCGCCACCTCGATCCCCCACTGGCGGTAGTCGCCACTATGATTCTGACAAAATGGATAGCTTTCCCCCCCTCGGCTCTATCCAAACCCTGGTCGCCAAACCATCGCGACGTAAGCAGGCGCTAGCTGCTGCTGCACAATCGGCGCCTCTTACCGGGATGACATTACCTGGCCCGCCCTCCGTGCCTCCGGCCTGTCAGGCCCAAACCCAGATTCGCGAACCGCCGCCTACAGCTTCCTCAATCGCCTCATCGTCTACGCAGCCTGAGGCCCCGCCTTCGCCCACCCCTCAGCGTAAAGCCGCTCATCAGCAGGCCGCAAATTTCTTTTCCTCGATGGCATCTCGTCGTCAACTTCCATCCTCCGGCGCAGGCAGGTCCTTCTCGAGCCCGGCTCGCAAGCTTAGCCCCCCTCCAGCTGCCGTCAAGCCTGTCAACCCCTTCGCGAGGAAGGAGCCAAAGAAGACGCTGTAGGTACTAATTTTGTCGTGTGCAGCTCGTATATCCGCCTCATAGACATCCCCATCATGTACAATACTCGCCTCGATTTTCTTTACCTTGTATTAAATCATATGCCCCTCTCATTGCCTCGAAATCTCTTCGCTATATGCAGACCCAATATTCCCTCCAACGAAAGCATGTTATGTGCATCAGAAAGGATAATTGAGAGATTGACACAGCTGAGCTGCTCGTACTCATTGGGATATGCCTCCTTGAGATCATACGGTAAGTTTTTCTCATTTCGTGGCTAGTGGATCCATCTCCAGCTCCCTCTTCGTTCTCTATACGTTCAATGGCCACCATTTGAGCAACTAAGCCGCGTCGTCCAAAACAACGCTAACGGCCGTTATTCGTTGCTACACGCCTCCTCGGGATCATACAGTGACTTTTCTCATTTTGGAGCTGGCGTCTCCGCCTCGAATTTCGAGCTCTACGCAACAAGAAGCAGCGGATGCGAGCGGCGTGGCTGCTCGTATTCTCACCTTACGATCAGCCTGATTCCGGGTAGACTCGGGGGGAGGCGTTGAGGGAAAGGAGAGACATGGAGGGGTGAGAAATAGACTGATGAGTACGAACGAATTACAAAGCTCACGTTTCGAGATCTATTGGACAAGAAGCAGTGAACGTGGGCGGCGTAGTCGCTCGTATTCTTGTCATTCCATTGGCTTGTGCCAGGGTATACCCTTGTACGAACGAGCAGCTAGGGCGCTCGTCTTCTCCTTGCTTTCAACCCGTCTTCGGGATCGTGGTCTAATTAACATAACCCTCGCGCAAAGGAATGCGAACAGGGCCAAGTGAATGGATGAAACAGGGATGTGACGCGAGCCCAAAGAAACGCAACCCAACAATGAGAGCAGGTAGGCGGCTCGTAGCAACCTCATGGCACGGACCAATGCAAGAGGAAACCAGGGGACGTGGTGTGGTCCGTGAGCAGCTATGCCGCTCAAATCTCCGAAGACGACGTCCGATGCCAGAGTGCCCTCTGGCTCGGTCGCCTCTAACCTCGCCCTTCTGCACGTTGGCGCCCTCGTGCCAGGGCATGGCCCGGGCACGAAATGCGATTCGACGGAGGAGGGCGAATTTTAAGGTAGAGATACTACTCGTTTTCGTTATACAGAGGGCCAAAGGTGAGTATTCAGTTCGTTTCGTTCCGGATCATCCCTAACACCCTCCTACACCATTTCCTCGAAAGCTTCTACCGCGTGCCAGAGAGATCCTCTGCATCGGACGTCGTTACGTGATATTCGAAGCTGCGTAAGCCGCTCGCAATACTCCGTTTCGCACATCGAGAGCTCGGAACGGTGAGTTCCGTTCTGTATTCCGATAGTATCGTTGCTGATTCGATCGATCCTCAGCCCCGCCGCCGTTATTCATCACCCCCCCCCCCCCCCCCCCCCCCCCCCCCCCCCCCACCCCCCCCCCACCCCCCCACCTTGCACATGAGGAGCTCCTCTGCATGGACCATCGTTCTCGTGCATTTCGAGCGGCGGTTAGCAGCTCGCACACTGCCGTGTTCGCAAAACGAACACTTGCACGGTGGTCGTTCCGTTTCCGTGTATCGTTGCTCATTCGATCCATTCGTCCAGGCCCCGACACCGCCTTTCATCATGCCAGATGATCTCTAGAGCATGGACATCGTCTCCATGCATTTCGACGGCGTAGCTGCTCGCATTACGCTGCGCTTCGCAAACAAGCACTCGGAAACGGTGAGTGCAGTTCCGTTCTTCGGTGTGGCCTTGTCATCGATCCGTCGTCTAGCGCGACGTTCGTTTTCACATGCAGAGGTCGCTCTGGCATGGGAAAGTTCTCAATCGGATCTCATAGCGTCGGTACGCCCGTCAGGAGTATGGCTAAAGCCGCGCTGAATGCCGGTGTCCTCTGAGGTAGTAACTACGTGTTTACGAGAGGAAATAGGACTCATACATGAACTCCTAAATACCAATCGTTTTGCGAGGCATAGTTTGCTTGACATACTGTATGGAGAGTCCCATTAGATGTGGAGCACCCACTTTCTTCTTCTGTCAACCAGAGTCCATTATCGTAGGTATCTATCCCTTGTATTGTATCTATACTGTGTTCCTATGCTGATATATGGTACATTGAGTTGGGGCGATGGCAGTCGGCTACGATACTGCCCCAGTGCGGTAGTCTTGCCAAAAAACCGAAATTCCCTGGATAATCACCTGTTAGAGAGGGCGAACGGGCTAAAAATCCCGCCGAAGCAGCATGGTCAAGGTGTGAATAGGTGCAGCTGGCGTCGCGCAGTGCGTGCGCAGCAATTGCTGAATAAGGTACGGCGGGGGTGCGAGGCGCTGAATAGGTGGCCGCCATACTGTGGCTGCCGTAATATGGCTGAAGAAAAGAGACATCGAAATCAGAACGTTGGGGCGACATCCTGGCAAAGCCAGAGGATCACTGAAGCACATTAATTGTCTACCAAGAAGTGTATGGTAACAGACGAGTCAGGCG
>MPNV01001001.1:0-10313 GCA_013376435.1 Cyclocybe cylindracea
GGCGCCAGAAGTTGCTCGCGCTGGCAGATGTGTTGGACGCGGCGAGGGTGAGTTGGGCTTGGAACGGTTGTTGACAACCAGAGGCGAGAGTGCGGACCAGCGAGAGAGTGACGGAAGGCGAAGTCATGGGTTTGTTGCCTCTGGAGCGCTCGTTGGCAACTCGGCCTGTTGACGAAGGTGTCGGCTGGTCCATTGCTTCAGGCAGTGGCATGACGAGATAAAGGTTTGAAATAAAGTTAATAAGGCCTTCCGGGCGTGGAGACGGGTGGCCTGCTGTCTCGGGCGTTGACTGGAAGTCCGCGGGTCCTGGAGAAGGGCAGTCGTTACGGCAAGGGACTGCGCCCAGCGGGAACGTGCAGGCGGACATGGTAGCAGAGCAAGACGAGACCTAAAGATAGGGTCAGCATTGAAGTTTAGATAAGAGTAAAAGAAAGACGATGTTGGACAAATCCTGACGGAGCAATCCAGGTGTCGTCGATGGGGCGTGGTTTTCATTGCCAGAGGGTGGTTAAGGTAGCGCGTATCACGAGCTGCTTCGGGGGCGCGCGCGCTCCTTGCTTTGCGACGCTTGGATTCAGCGGCAGGATGGGGCGAGTTGCACTTGGAGGGGGCGAGCCGTTGCACGCTGTTAGGTCCAACTCGGAAGGTGTCGTGTCATCGGAACGGTGTAAGCGGGGGTTGCGATTCGAAAGAATGAGGGCTTCACGCGGGTAATCGTGTCCGGAAGCAGTTCGAGGCACCCGCTCTTTTGGGGTACGATGTAGGGCTTAGCGATGGAAGGCGCAGGGACTAGGCAGGGAGGATTGACGGGCGGGACGCGGGGAGTGCGTGGGCCTTTGTGTGTCCCTTCCCTTCTCTGGTCCTTTCCTTCCTTCACACGGCGGGCTGGCTTCCTGGAGGAGGCTTACCACTGAGGCTGGAGGCGGTCTCTTTGGATAGTGAAGGCGGAAACCAGCGCCCTGCTGTCGAGGGGTTGTGATGATCGGGAATAAATAACGGAGCAGGAGGGGCGACGCCAGCGTTCGAGGCGGGCGCCGAGGGAAGGCGTTACGGGATCGGGCTCGGCGGGAGGTCAGCGCACGAGCTGGCTGTTTTGAACGGGTATCAGCGATCAGAGAATATTGTGAATTCCGATCGTGCGGCCGGCATGTCGATGGACGATGGCTGAAGATGGCGTGACGAACAAATTACTGGGCAGAAGGGGAACGTGTCGTCTGCGAGAATAAGGGTGCGCTAGAAAGAAAGAATAAGAATGAAAGAAAATTATATCACTCCGATGGTGGGAGGTTAGGGACGAGGGTTCATGAGGCCCGCTTGCTCAACGGAGTGAGTTGTGACCCAGAGGGGGAGCCCAGCCAATGGCGGGCGTCCGTCGTTGTAAGGATTGAGGGACCGAAGAATGACTGTAACTGAGGGAATCAGGTCTGGGGGGGTTTTAACTCACCAGAGGACCAGGCACGGACAGCGCAGAAGTATGCTAGGCATGCGCGGTGCAAAATCATACTTTGAATTTGCAACGAGACATCCCATTGACGACGGTTGACTATGTTTTTAGACTATTTCACGCGCGGGTAGCCGGATCATTTGGTAACTTGCTGGCAAAACGACGACTGATGCTGGACAAATATGGGTAACAGGGGGATAGTGCCTTTGGTCCGTCGCATCGTGCGAGTAGGCTGTTCCGAGGTTCAAGGCGTCGTCCTTGCTTGCGGTTAGAATATCTCGAGACGGACCGAGTGGGTTACCAGGGGGAAGTGCCTTGGTCGCTGTTGTGAAGTTGGAATCATTCACTGCCCTCGCTGGTTTATTGGGAACTACGCGCGTCGAGCTTGTATGGTTACAGTAGCCCAGTCTTGGTCGAAGACCGTCGCACCCTCACGTTCCAATTTCGTTGGAACACTCCAGTGCTTTGAAGCTACAGTAGCTGTAGTAAACTGTCTCAATAATCCCTCCCCCGACTTGGAGCGCCCTGAACTGGTTGTGAACGTGTAGGTAGGACGTCGTGCGCATTATCAGCAATTAATCCTACCTCCCACACTAAAGGAGAGGTATTCTGAGGATAGAGGTATCTACTTGGTGTTGACCCACTTGCTTATCCTCGTGGGTGTTGAGTATTGAGATCGTTGATTGTGAGTTGATGTGAGTGCGCAGCGGGGGCCTTAACTTGGTTAAGTCGGTAGCACAGGGTAGGCTTCTCAGCGGAATGGCTACAAACTGGCTAAAGCCCTCGAAAAGACATCTGGAACTTCAGGTCCCTTTTTGCGAAAACCTGTCAGGGACAGTGCATATGATCTAGCATTTTCCTCCCCATAACCGTGTTTAGCCATTTCCAGTCGCCATGGTTTCCAGAAACAGAGAACCCCTGGAAACTTTTTGAGGAAACTGCCGATGCATCTTGAGCTTGACCCCCAATGGAAAACGGACATGCAAAATTGATGAGCCTGCTGGTTTCTGCACTACTGTATCCGGCCCGGTAACAGGTCACACCACGAAATGGGTCAAATGCTGATTTCTCGACGACAACAAGAGCTTTCTCTTTGTTTCTTTTTGCCGTTTGGAGCTATATGAATGGCTACGATATAGAATAAAAAATTTGGAGATTTTTATGCTACTTAATAGCGAGAATTTGCTCACAACTGGCTAAAATAAGAATACTACAGCTGCAAGTGCTACTGGGAATGGCCACCCTGGTCTCAGAAGAAGCCCTCTAGCTGTATAAATGTATATGAAGCATCTCCGGGCCTAGTATCATGTTTCTGCAAACTTTTTAGAGTGTGAGGAGTGTTTAAGACTGCATGCTTTCACTAAATAGTGAAAATTTCACCCATAGTAGCATATTTGACACATCTTTTGGCCCTCGTTTATTTCAAGAATTCTGTCTCTCTTTCTAATATTTTTTTCCAATCATATACAGTAGGATATCATCTTCCTGGATTGTGGCATTTTGGGATAATCAGGCAATTGCCTCTTGGAAAAATAGGTGCTGACCTGTTACCTTGGATTTACTGATTTTGGACTCTGCCTCGGAGAATATCCATCATATTTTATATGCTCTACACACTGTGGTATACATGGGCTGTGCTGATCCACAGGAAGTATGGGCACACGAGAAAAAAAAATTGAAGAGGTTTACTGGAGAATTGCGTTCGGAAGAGCAAAAATGCGCCAGAGTGACCCGTTACCAGGCCGGACACAGTAATCTGCCAGAAATGGGGATGGTCTGATAGATTTCAGAAGAAATCTGAGCAAAATGATTTCCTCAGATTTTTGCAGATTCTTCTGAGCGAATCTGAAAAACACGTCTTGACATCGATGAGGTGAGCCTCACCTTCCTTGCACTGGCCCTCTCACTCATTCAACCCTGCATCTTATCGGTGCTGCCAGGGGCGATACTCACTCGCCTTTCATTCTCGGCCTTTCCCGGATACGCTTTTGCCCTTTGCCCAACTTGGAATTGCCCGCCACCTCTCTTGCCTTCTGACCACCCCCATCTGCCTCCCCTCCCTCGTGCTCCTTTGCTGAATCCGTCTTCTGCAATGAGTTCCACCTTATCAAGGCGACATCTAGGAAGCAGCTCGGTGCCCCGCAACATCTCTGTGGCTCAGAACCTTTCAACAGGGATGGCAGGTCATACTGAGCACGACGAAACACGACGGTGGACGTGGCAGGAATGGAAATGATAAACGGAGACGAACGATGCATGTTTTAGCACGTTGGCCATATCGTAGTCGCTGTCTGACAAGGGCACCAGAGTATATGCGTGTGCGAGAGCCTCGACACTGCGTGACGCGACCTATCTCGCAGGTAAGTAGTGCAATTCATTCGCATTTCGCCATATCGTGTAATCAACATCTCAGATCTCCCTTGTTGCGCCTGCACCACCGTGTCCTGCCACGAAACCTGAGGTATGCCCGTTCGACCTCCTGCTAGCCATGCTGTTAACCAGGACTCTCATGCAGCACGTTTCCACAGCAGTGTAACAGGTATTACATGTCAGACAGAGCCTTCCTCTATTGCTATACATCAGTAGGCCAATCAACTAGCCAGTGGGACTCGCACAGGGGCGAATAGGAGCGGAGCGGGTGGAGGACGGGTAGAGGATGGCCGAAGACTTAGCTATCAGTTCCTGTTGTAGTTAATCACAAAATTTATTTTATTTTAAATTATAATCACGCAGAACAGTGCAGCAAGAGAGCGGAATGAGAGAGCAGCTGGCCGCAGAACTAGCAGACCGTCTCATATAAAAATCTGAAAAACAGCAAAAATATGAAGGGAGCTGAGGATTGCTGGAATCGCATATTTCCTCAGGTTTTCTCAGATGACACTGGGCTTGGGCCCTCATTCTTAGCCTCTTTCGATTATACCTCAGAGACGCAATTGTTTCACTGCACGACCTTCTCTTATTGACGCTCGTCCTTCTCAAGCGTCAGCATTTGGTGATGCTCCTCCCCTCCCCTCGTGCATCCATCTCACGCATCCCGAGCAAAGCGCTCCACGCAGTTAGGGCTGCACAACATAGGACCATTGTCCTTGCAACTCAGAGCCATTCATTGAGGTGATTTTGGTGCACCATCCCCTGTCTTGTCTATCCATACGATCACTGCACCATAAGCACATCGGAGACCCTCCTGCTTTGCACCAATAACAATAGAACATGTCTTTTTGGCAATGACTTCGGTTCATGGCCGGAACTCTCACTTGACTTGAATTGAAAATGCTTTCACAGGGATTCTAAGCCCAGGAAGCCCAAGTCACGACGTCGAGGTAATCACTCTATGGTGAGGCTCGTATGTATCTCCTGTAGCCTTGGATTCAAGGAAAAGGTCTTCTTCCTCGAATCCTGTTCACTCAACTTTGCAGCACACCATCCAATGTAAGAAACAGTGACGACACTTCGGGGACAAGGAAATTCATGCCTCCCATCAGTCATAGAAGCAGTAAAGCTGGACGAAATATCATGACTGGGTCCGAGACGAGGGTGCAGTGTGGCTTATTGTCGTGCTGGAGTAGTCTCAGACCCTGGTGTTCAGAAATGGACCACACTGGGTTACACCTCACCTCACCATATGCACATATCGGTCGTGATACAACTTCAAGATGCTTGTTTTAGCTGCCTCCCGACCTGCCTTCCCTTGCTCGAATGCCTTCTGATTCCTTTCACGAATTCTTGGTTCATCCTCCTGATACTTCATCCCCAACGATGTATACCTAATTCCCCATAGAGTACTTCTGATGCCAACACAAGGTGAGGAGAACAAGCTTACTCTGGATAGAATCATTGACTCGCATACAGCAGCTTGAGCAATTGAATGACACTAGAAGCAACCCATTCGATTCAACGCCCTGTCGTTGCTTTCTATATTCTAGTGCCGACTCTTAGCTTTGATGCCGACAAACGCCACATACCAGTGGACGTAACCGAGCCCCGTTTACGGTTGCATCTGGACTGCCATGGCTTCAAAGAATGTTTGGAGTATGCAAGGGGCTGATGTGTGAAAATGCCAGATTGCGAGTCCTTATATCCCCGACTCAGCCACTAAAGCAAGAAGCTAATTCAGGTCCACACTCCATGCCTCCATGACAACCAGGACTCGATGACAAGCCAGCGCCAAAAGGCGACACCTCAAGCCAGCAGCCACAGAAGGGGAATGCCCACTATGGCTAAAACAAATGATGCACTTCCCTTCTGTCATCCCATTGCTCAATAGGAAAAGCACCCTTCAGCAATTAAGCTCGAAGAATGATTGCGCTCCACAAAAATATATTGGATGTGCAGTGACAGAGCTGGTCAAGGGTGCTCCTTCAACTACTTTCTGGATCCCAAATCGATAGCATGACTGTCTAGATGGCACAATTACCCCCTCTGATCATATTATTTTAGCACTCATCTCTGGTTCATTGACTCCATTCATAGAACTCAGCCTAAAACTTTTTACTATTGTAATTCCAAGTTATCCTCCCTTCTGTCATACATCTCTGGAAATGTTCTATGGTATATTTACCAATGTCTACTCCATTCTCCTCAGCACTTCTTTTATCCATTTTGTCCTTTTGATCTAAATTTCACCTTTGTGCTCTTTCTCTAACCTATAAATTATGTACATATTTAATTTTTTCTACATTTTAATATCTCATTATTATTTATACAGAAAGTACATCTGGGTAATTCCTTTACATTCACATATATTACACAAAACATATATCCCATTAATTTTATTCATATCATCACACAATTTTAATTTCCAGAGCAAATAAATTCTGCACCTCCTCATCCCTCATGTTCACCCCATTAGAATCACTCCCCTATTCAACTTATTTGTATAGTCTTAGATGAAGTGTACCTGTCGCCTCGAAATCGCCGAATCCTTTCTCTTCACTAACACCCCTCTCTCATACTTCCGTTAAATTTGTATTATATATATCTTTACACCATATAGACTATAATAGTATCAATCTTCCACTTTTAATACTATACAAAAGTCCCTTCTATCTATTTTCAATCGCCTCATTCACCATAACTACCAAAATCACCATCCATCTTTATCCAACTTTCAAGCAGAAACTTCAATCTGAATCTTACAACTATGTAATACTCACCAACCGCTTCAAATTCTTCTTCCTTCAACTTATTATTTAATCCCCGCCATGTTTACTTCCTTTTATTTATCTGGTCACACCCATTAGTTAATTTTCAATTAACTATGATATAATTAATCTTTTCCACTCCTTTTCCTCGTTTAACCTTATTCTTATCCCATGCCTCATCATGTCTCGTCCCATGCTTATTTCTACATTGCTTCCCTCTCACTTTCACGCCCCTTTATGATCCTCACAAACCTCTAACCGCCCACACGCCAAGCCACTCTTCACGTTTTTTTTTTTTTTCTCTTATTCACACTCACCTACTTTAGGCACATCATTTCCTTGACTAATCAATGATATTACACTACAATTAAACCTATATCTATCGCCTCTTCCATCTAATACAATCACCAAAGCAATTTGCCTTTAATTTATATCATAATAATGTGATTATTTATTATTAGATACAATGACAAGCAAGCAAATGACTTTATGAATTTATAATTTCATGTACCACTTCTCTATCTCTGACTATCCATCCTTTTCTTAATCCATTATCTATTATTCTATATATATTTCATAATCTAACACTAATTTTCAAGTCAAATACAAATTAATTATTCTAATACTAAACAAAAAACCCTTTTTTCTACTATTTAATATTCTCCTCCTGTCTTTCACTAGACATCTCATTCTCAATTCCTATTACACTTATAGATTTCCATTGAACTGCCCACCCTTTTATTCACTTTCTGCTTAACTAGTTAATAAGCAATTCGAGTCACTATCGATACAGAACAATTAGCCACCAAAATACACATTTACATTTCACCTTCACTCCCGTCGCTACCATGCCTTTTGCTCATTCTACTCCGACAAGCATTGACCATCCGGTCCACTCCTGACTTCCAGATGATCAAGGCCAAATGAGCTGCTTACATCTAGGGAGGTATCGAGATAGCCAGCCCTTCGTTGTCTATTGCTTCGAGTGATCTGGATGATGATATGGTTGTTTCGCATTTGGGGTGCCGTATCTGCTAAGAGAGGGTCTGACTAGGGGTGTTAGTGGGATTTTTGGTTGTATGGAGAGAAGACGCGAACGCGAGCACGCGCCCGCGCGATGTGCGCAGAGAAGCGAGATGTGGGAGAGAAGTGTGGTGTGCCTCTTGTGAACCGAGTGGGGGCATGGGGTGGCTAGTCTGGAAGATCTTGAGTTACGAATAACACTACGATGGGGTTATTTGTGTTTGAACTAATTGTAATGTAGCTTTGTGTAATCCCTCTAGTTGCGGGTGTGTACGTATACGACAGAGTGAGATGTTGTATGATATGATAGTGTGTCTGTCGTCTCGTACTTCGGAAATCAGCATTGACTGCCTAAAAGTAATTTAACATAAGCTTCGCGCTGTTGTGTTTTACTAACATTACGGTATTGAATATCATGAATAAACATTGACTCGATAGGGTGTCGAGTACAGACTGTGTTAGTGTGTCGGTGATTCATCTTCCACCTACGTTCAGAAATTCAAGATGAATCTTTCTGCTCGTGTGGCCCTTTATAACCAAGTATGCTTTTTTTTGTAATATAGAACTTCCGCCGCTTTAAGAACTCCATCGAAGAGCATTGGTGGTTGGTGTGGTGGTGGAGTTCTTTGCGCTTGTGTTTCACCGATGGAGCTGGCCGGCATGATTCTCTAGGTTAAATTCGGTTGTGTTGATGTGTTATGGAAGGTCGGTATATAGATATATCAAGTGCATTGATAACCGACTGCGAGTGAGGGACGGGGGTGGTTCGTTGTCCAGAGATCGCTACGGACCTAGAATCCCATGTTTAGAGTGGAGAGTGTTAGGTTCACTAAGTGATTAGGGTAGTTGCTCAGAGGGTTCAGCATCGGAGGGATCTCTCCCTGCTCTTGTGACGTGAACGGATGGATGATGGTTACAATGGTATTTCTGCTTGCTTAACTTAATAATCGTGAATCGGTGGCCGGTAGTGCCCGGTAATGGACTAACTTAACATACCTCATGTAATTTCACTTCATGTTATATCCGTAGATAAATCGAGTCTATTAGCTCAATTGTCCTTTCTTCCTTAAAGATCCTAATGAAGCGGTCTACGCTTTCTAAGATTCAAAGCAAATAGGTGTCATGGTTTTAGGTGCTGACATCTAACTGTGATAGGATCCGGCGAAGGTGAGCGCCAAAGTGAAATTTCGGGTCAAAGTCTCCATCATTATACCGCAGTGCTGAGAGAGAGGAATTGTAGTACGCTCCGTGTGGTTAGGTAAGTAGTAATCGAAACTTCTCTGATAGCAGCTATGCAAGTACGAGGGGAGTGTGGTAAATATGCATTCGGCCAAGTGTAGCTAACAAGGTTTCTCATCTGGGGTACTAGATGTGGAAAGTCTCGTATTACTGCAGTGGTGAGGTCCTAACACTAATCCATAGAGTCTAGGTGATTCTAGGGAATTGGATGCGGGTGTAGTGACATGGTCAGAGCTATCAATTCCGTATGCAGAAGAGAGGTAGGCTCAAAGGAACACGGGACAGCTGTACGTTTGGTCCGATCTGACAACCGACCTATGTTGCTGTAGTGGTGATCAACCTTCTTCCGTATGCGTGAGAGTTGCTTCCGTAGATGTAGGTTGTGTTGTCGTATGTGCAGATGTGGATAGAACAATAATTAGAATGGTGTCTACGCAATCGACTTGGTTTTTCAGCTAGTACATGCTTGTGCCATATTCCCGCTTCTTGTTGCTGCGTGCTTGAGGAGTGATGCGGCCTTTAGCCGCGTATCGCGCCGTGCGTTCGAATAGCTCTAGGACGTTTTGACCTAGGATGTTAGTTGTCTGATGCCTGTGGACATACGTAGGATCGTCGTATGTGTAGAAGGAACGTAGCTGCAGGAAGCAGTTTTCGGCACATCCAACTAGCTGCGTAAGTGCTTACTGTCCAATAGCAGCATCATTTTCAGGAGTCCAGTTCCGATCCAGTATTCAATACCTTAGGAACACTTTTGTGGAGAACCTCGGTTAACTGTTCCCATCTGGTACTGGCGGGTGTGGTGCAGTAGAGCAGAGAGAGCCAGGTGCTCATCGAATATTTAATGAGACAAGAGACTATGTAAGATTTAAGAGCGACTATTATTCTTCTAACGTCATTTCCAATTTCAACGGACTGAACTGTAAGCAATTGGTTCTCACGCAGAATGACATGGTCCCCTCGTCATTTCGTTGGTGGTTGTGTCATCGGCATTATAGGTTCATAGATTTATGTTAGACTTTTATAGTTCTAGTCCTGCTAGATGGAATAGTATCGAATATGGAGGCGATGTCATGACTCAAGTTAATTGCGAGGCATGGGTGATGGGATAAAGAGGGGGTAAGCTGGTTTAATCCAAATTCAACAGTCTGACGTTAATTGAAGAAGGCAGGATTTAGGACACGCGAGTAATTCAACTTCACTATTAAGGATGTGTCGATTGAGGTGGCTAAGAACCGTAGTGTTAATGATTATTATGGACGAGTGCGATACTAGGCGACGGTTGTTAAATCTGTATTTGGGTGACAGAGTTCGGCATTCTTGTTGTTCCATTTGCTAATGCGACTGCGCGATGGATTGTGTAGATGTTTGAGTAGGCTTCCATGCTGCTATGGTTAAGGCCGACACTCACCGTCTGGTCGGACCATCATAAATTGCAATTCATTCTAGGCTCTTGGTGTGGACTTTGA
>MPNV01001618.1:0-47659 GCA_013376435.1 Cyclocybe cylindracea
TATTATCAACGAATCGTGTCCGATCGTTTACGGATGACATGAGATGCCACCGAGCCTGCTAGCCTGTACGACCCAAAATGAGAAATGATTTCCTATTTGTGGTCGACTCAAGGCCGATCACACGATCTGCCCTGATCGTGAATCCAAATCCGGCAATGCTTAAGCACAGGGGACAAAGGCCGACGGAAACAAGGATCCTACTTTGAGGACGAATTTGTAAACAAGTTCTTGATGGGGTCTTTGTGGCGGTAGGAAAACCTAAGACAGAGAAGAACTCGGACGTGTTTGTAATCTGAGCTTCCATTCGACGGAACGACCAGTCCAGGTTGTACGGGTAGAAGACACAGTCTGGTAATCATGACCAGGGTAAAGCCAACACTGTAAATAAATGGCTTTCTGCGATCCCGCTTGAGTAACAGTAGCTTGTAGATTAGAGAGTAATTTAAAGTTACTCTGCTTTAGAAGGGCCCAAAGGCCATGGGCCTACTGCCCGCGAACCACCGGAATCATCCATCAAGGACTCAATATCTCCTTACAATATGGATGCAATTCCGAGGCTCAATGTATATAGAAAAAATTGTGGGTATTTTGGTTATAAAGACAGAAATCTATAACGAGGAAGAAACTTTGTGTGAAGAGTTTTACCAAATCGACGGTGCGCCCATGGCGGACGTCGAAGCGCTTGTTTTAACCGTTTCGGAAATGTCACTTCCACCAATGGCTCTTTAGAACGCTGGTTTAGTATCATGGCCGAGAATAACTAAAACAGCTCACCCGCTCAGATCTAGCAGCCGACGAGGATAGACCTCGTGCCGGGGGTGTAGCAGAACCCATTATCAAGACGAGTCTCACAGGTGGACAGCTGGTTGCAGCTCCCGCTACATCCTCCACGATCGCAGAAGCCGACGTTGTTGGTGGCGGCAAGGCACGCAGTGTTAGGGGCGTTAAGGCAGGTAGCACCACCGTTGTAGACCGTGCAAGCACCGCCGCAGACGTTGTGGATGCGAGAGCTACAGTAAGTGACCCTGGTGTCGAGCGCCCCGCGAGGAGCGAGCGGGTTCGGCGCGGTGTTGCCGTAGTAGGTGATCTTGGCGTCGGTGGTGGCGAGCCAGTAGTCGAACTCGGTGTCGGTCCAGATGAAGGCAGCAGGGGCGGCCTCCTAATATCCCGTCAGCATACTGTGTGCGTTGAAAAGGCTCAAAACGTACAGGAGTCGGGCTAGCACTGCCTACGACCGTCATGGCGGCGAGGGAGAAGAATAATTTGGCGAGTACGAAGAATCGCATGTCTATAGTGAGCTTGACGGTGGATTCCGGTGAAGGCCTCTGACTTTATGAGCTCGCAATTGCCAGCTTTTATAGATCCTCAGCAGCGAAATAACGGTCGATCGCTGAGGCTTCGCTCTACCATTTCCGTCAAGCTTGAAATCCACCTCCAACGTCGACTTCTTCTCAGACACCGGTGGATAGATTTCACCTAAACCACCTGACGGCCGGGCAGTGAAGCAAAATGTCGTAATAATCATTGCAACGCACATGGAGCCACCAAACTATCGGCTTCGTATACGTATTATATACAGCAAGAGCAGACGTGAAGATTTTCACACAGAATCAGATATCGAAGCGTTGCCTTCTCGAGAAGGGGTTAATACTAGTCTATAAACGAGATATCCGGGAGACGCGGATACTCCATGAAGCACGTTGGAAATTTCTTATATGAGGATACATGGAAGTTGTATAAAGTTGAAGATCAGCTGTGGCTTGGTGCTCCTATGTAATTATATCTACTTATGGGGCTATGCGGTGCACCTCTTCTAAGAACGTGTTCCCCGGCTGTAATGCGCAATGCTTGAGATACGCAAACCTCAAAATGCATGTCAAATTACTTTTGCGAATTGCGTTCGGTAGATATTTTTAACTCCATGCACAGGCGCTCAACCCCACCACTCGGACCTCTTTTGACAATAATCCCTAATGCCAAACAACAATATCAGTGCTCGATGTAAAGCGCATGATGTTTCAAAGTTGCTACTTTATGACTGACCCGAGGGCCTATAGGTTCAACTGTCAAAAGGGATGGGGTGGAACCTCAGCCCCCTCGAAGCACTCGGAGATGAAGAAAAAGCTTAGAGACAATTCCCGTTGTGCTCTGGGTTCCCTATTCTCAGAAATTGCGCCTACGCGGCTTTCTCACATGTTAAAAACCCGTTTTTATCAGGACATTCGGAGTCGCCTATGGCGCTTGAGCTTTCAATATCCTTTAGAGATTCCTTTGCCAAGCGTCGCCAAGTCCATCATCATTCGTGCCGGTCCGGGGCGGGATGAAAATCGGTAAAGGCCGATTTTTAGATGTCCTCCTCACCACCACTACCACCAAGCTACTCAGTTGGCGTGATATTCTCTGTTTGAACCATTAATTCGCCTTTACCTCGTGCGCGTTCTGGCCGGAATCGCTCGTGTCATGCGTCGTGATCTCACAGGTTCATCACCGCCGGCGCCGAAGGCCAGCGCTGATGTGACTCGAGTTCGAGTCGTTGGACTGGACAGTACGCTCTACCTGCACCCGCGTCGATGAAGTAGCAACTAACTCTGTTCTCCAAGGACTTCCGCATCCACTAAGTCGACATGATTACGGACACAAGCCCTCTCCGATCGGATACCATTGATCCTCACCTGCTGGAATCATATGCCACGACCCAGGTTTGGGAAGAAGGGCAAAACGAATACCGAAAGATAATAACCAAACACCATCCCCAGCTTCCTATCTCCATCCACAACTACAACGACCGCGCTTTGAATAGAAAGCAGCAATGGGACGACTTGGTCATAGCATCGCGGACCTTGGTCACGGAAACAAGAACAGGAAAGGTCGTTTCACGCAGCTTTTCCAAGTTTTTCAATTTTCACGAAAAACTTGCGTATCGACCAACAGGAGGGGAGCATGCATTTGCGATAGAGGAGAAGGTCGATGGAAGCATTATTAGTGCTTTCTATTATCACGATCAATGGATGCTCGTCAGCAGAGCTTCCTTCGACAGCCCACATATCCAGTCAGCATGGAATATCTTGAACAGCAAGTATCCTGGGGCCCTAAGGAAGCTAGATCAAGACAAGACCTACGTTTTCGAGCTGATTGATCCTACTATGCCGATAAAAGTTCTCTACAAGACCAAGGACCTCGTACTACTCTCCATATTCTCGAAGAGCGGGCAGGAACCCCTCCACGATTTCGATTGGAAGACACTGCCATTCTCGCGGCCCCGGCTTCACGTGGCTGATCAGGTCAACCCTAAAGAGTTGAAGACTCTGAATCTAGACAACGAAGAGGGTTTCGTGGTCAAGTTCTGGCGTACCGCAGACGATCGCTATCCTCAGCGTATCAAAGTCAAGTTCGACAGTTACCTCAGCAATATGGAGCAGGTGCCGAACGTCAAGTCGAACGACTCAGTTCCCCTCCTTCGTGCCCCAAGCAAGGCATCTATCCTCGGACATTACTCCAAACATCGGCTTTCGATCCCTCATTTCAACGCGGCGGTCGTGGCGAAGTGCATGGACGGCTGCAAGCAGCAGTTCCTCCGTGGCCTTGAGGGTATCGCGGATGACTACGGCGGAGATGAATGGGTACGGGCGATCGAAACGATATGGGACAGGATCGACGCTCTCTTCGTGCTCCAGGAAGACGAATGGCGAGAAATTGTCGAGAGGTTACAAAGAGAGGGATTCAGAGCCCGAGGTGGTGCAGCGGATGTGCGAAACAAAGCTCTGGAGAGGAGGGTCCTAAAGGGTGATGTGGAGAAGGCACTACGCCCTGCACTACGCTCCCGGTTCTCTGGAGAGTCGTCCAAGCGGCATGTCCAGCTTGTCGTGGAGAGCATGGAATTCCCATCGGACCTCAAGTCAACTGAGGTCATCGGGATCTTGTAGGCCCTCCGACCATCGTACGTATGTGAACCTTGCATCGGGCCGTCATCCAAGTTGTATTTCTCGGATGTAGTTTCTGCTCGTATATACTGAATGGAACTCATTCTAGGTCGAATTGTGAACATCCTATTGACTGGGTTGCAAGCTCCCGTTAGTTTCCCCATTACTTCTTCAAGCCTTTTCCCCTGAGCCCAACCGAAAGCCCGAAAAATTTCTTGCTCGTCGTCTCCCAGAATATCATCGGGGCCTGTCACCTCTCGGACCATTGATCTCTCCGCACGACCGCAGAACCTTTGCTCTACCAGTATTGCATAGCAGGCCTAGGAACACCCTCCTCTTGGACCCGAAGCTCCAAATCCCTGCGGCAGCGTCCAAGCAGCAACCCTCTAGTAGACCGCACGTCTAATCAGGCATTAAGCGCTTGAAGCCTTTCAAATCTCGTTGGAATTTGCAATCGTGACCTCACGAACACCATGTCGCATTTTTCACGCGGAGAATACATGCGTATCCGCCTAAGTATTGCTTCGCGAAAGCACTCAACTTCGATATTAATGCTAGGACAGGCTTCTTCACCAATTTCCCGGCGCCAAGGATCTTCGATAGATGTATCGAACGTAAATCTCAGCGACCCAATGAGAATGGCCGTCGACCCGTCCAAGTCGGTTGGGAAGCCTGTATAGAAGGCACGGGAGACGAGCGATCGTGGTCTGTAGAATCAACGATGGAGGATCCCCTGAAGATCCCCTGAAGAGATGGCTCTTGGGGTGAGGGAGGAGGAGGGACCTTCATCCTCACAATGTGACCAATAGTACTCGAGCCAGACGAAGTATACCTGGGATGTAAGCTCAAAGTGTAGATGACCTTATGAAATCCCTGAAGGATGTTGTTTTCGGCCCTTTCGGCAAAACACGTTCCTGTTCGAAGCTCCCTCACATGTTGGTCCGCGGTATAAACACCCCTCCGGCTACGGACCATTTCATGCTGGTGGCGTCCAGAATGGCGAATATTGCTTTCCGAACCCGTTCCGAGCCTGGTTAGTGGTCCGACTTCTTTCCCCGTCTCCTTTCCGAATACGTCTTAAGCTTCTGATTAGATTCTTTCTTTTGAACGTATGCTTAATAACCGGTTTCAGGATTTATCATACTTTTGAAGCATCGTGGATCATTAACTAATCATGAACTCCACCGTTCTAAACAGGATTGCTGCAAATTTAGCGGAGGTTATATATCAGAAAGAGTTGAGTTCCTCTCCCACAGATTTCTTAACTGCCATGGACTCCGAGGTTATTTCGATAGCGCTACCAACCCCGACAACTCTGGACAGCAAAGATGAAGAAATAAAAGTGATCATAGTCAGATCAGAAAGCGCCGTTGACCGTCAGGTAGTAGTCGTCCTCTCAAGTCTTCCCATCACCCTCAAGTGAAGCTCGTTTTTAGGCCGTCTGCCTCGCGAGAGACAAAAGAAATCCTCTGAATTTCAGCAAGGCCAGAAAATGCACAATAACCGTTGTAACGTCCTTCTTCACGTTTCTTGTCTGTGAGTGTCATGATGGGCTAACTTTCGTGGCTGCCCACTGACCCACTATCAATGTATCCAGCAACCTCAGCCGTGTCTTTCACACTAGGCGCGCCATCCCTGATGCGCGACCTGCATTGCACCGCCTTCGATGCGATACTTGGACTAAGCCTTTATCTGCTTGGTTTTGGACTGCTCCCGCTCATGACGTCTGCGCTCAGTGAGGAATTCGGAAGGCAGCCTCTATATTACGTCTCTATCATTGGATTTCTTCTTTACACCCTTATGGCGCATGTGATCGGCTATCATGTCCATCGTTGTGTCTATCGAATTCACTATTGTGCTCGCAGTCACAGGACATTCGACCTGTTCTGGTAGCCCGCTTTCTCCAAGGTGCTTCGGGTCGACTGGAGTGGTCACCGTTGCTGGAACGATTGCGATATATGGTCTCGCACGAGTAAGGAGATTTTGTTCGAAGAGCGCCAGAATACTGAGAAGATACTAGGAGGGGAAGCCATGTCATTTTACTCATTAATCGCGTTCGCGGGCATGCAGTCGGAGGGATGGCTGGTGGTTGGATCGAAGGAACTCGAAGTTGGGTGGAGGTGGATCAATGGATCCATGTCATGTCCGTGCACCCTTTCCCTGCTTTAACCTAATTCTGACCTCCCGTCTCAGAGCTGTGGAGTCTATTTCCTGTTTTTTCTCGCCGTCAAGGAAACTCGGATATCAGTCATTCTTCGCAAGGAGGCCAAAACTCGAGGACACACGAGCGAAGAATCAGGCTCACTCGCCCAACCCGATGTCCAAAAAAGCTTGCGTGAGATGCTACACCTCTCGTGTACACGGCCTATTGGTACTCCTCAGAACCACGAGATGTTTTATGCAGGTTTCCTGATTCATCCGATCTTTCTAGTGCTGGTTTTCACTGAGCCTATTGTATTCGCCATAAGTGTAGGCTCGACTCTGTTCTTCATTTTATGCACAATGCTAAAGATTTTTTTCGAAGCTTTGGATCGGGTTTGCGTGGGGCGTGTATTACTGCATGATCGGGTGCGTGCGCCACATTCCTTTCCTGGTAGTCATATCCGGATATATCGTTCTCCACATTGCCTCTAGGTCCATACCAGGCGTTTTCAGGACGCTCCATGAATTCAACCAGGGACAAGTAGGGAGCGTCTATTTGATTATGGGGTACGTGATTATTTTGTTCCTTAACCTCGTCATGGGGAATACTGAGTCGATGTTGGCAGAGCCGGTAGCGTAATCGGGTTCTTCACCAACATGTACCAGGAGAAGCTCTATCAGTAACATGGACTAATCCAATCCATTTATACGCCTGCGCTTACTACTCTCGTTGTCCAGAAAGAATATTGCGAATAGAGGCACCCAGGCCAGACTATATATGGCTTGTGTCGCCGGATTTCTTTTCCCTCTCTCAATGTTCATCTTCGCATGGTCTTCGAGTCCGTCTGTACCTTGGCCGGTGCAGGTTGCAGCCCTCATCGTAAGCTTCAATTCAATGCCCTTTTCTCCACATGCGCGACTCAGATAATAGATATACATCTGGGCGGTGTTCACAATCTACCTGGCAGTGTTCACATATCTGGCGGACTGGTGACTAATGTCCTCTCCTTCTACAGTCACAGCCCACTGAAGGATAATTTTAGTTATGGACCGTACGCGTCTTCAGCCCTCGCGGGTCAAAGTCTCTTTCGTGGGTTCTTCCCTGCCGGTGTCCCGTCATTTCTTCTAACTGGAAAGTACGGGTAGGCAGCATCCTGGGCACGGTTTTCCCACTGTTTTCGGACAGTATGTTCGGTGCTTTGGGCTACAAGTGGGCCAATACCACCTTCGCCTGCGTTGCACTGGTTATGAGCCCGATACCGGTTGTGAGTGCTGGTCGTTCTCTATGAGTATGCGTGTTCACTGGCTCGTTAATCTAGATGTTGTTCTTCTATGGGCCGAAAATATTGGCGATGAGTCGTGTTGGAAGAACCATTGCCGAGGTAGGAGGAAAGGAACTCGGGAAGGAACAAAAGGTGGTCCCCAGGTAAGACTGAACGAGACCAATAGGTGTTGCATGCGCGATACGGGATGTGACGCTGGCCAAGGAAAGAAGATTAGACGAATTAGTATCTAGAACAGCGAGAAGATGCCTACTCAATATCAATACCATCACCAGAGACGAGATCTTCATGCCGGCACCGACAGAGTCTCCCTTGCCTCTTCCAACAATTCCACGTTCAACGGAGGGGTGACATCCTGGGAAAGCCCCACATAGTCCGCAAATCCGTCCACCCTCACCCATGGGTCTTCCAACAATGTTTTCCTCCTCCCATGCTCATCGTATGTATACTCATCCTCCTTGTCCTCGAAATAATCCCAGTCTCGATACACAAAAGCCTTGTCGTCCTCCTTCTCGCCCCAAAGCACATTCTTCTTCAAAGTGACGAATTCGACCGACGAAAAAAAATTAGGGGGAATATACCCCATCTCGTTGCCGCGGGTAAGGAGCATATGTGTTTTACGAAGGCTTTGCTGCACAGTAGCCCCTGGCATGAGGAAGTGGATGCCCGAGCGGAGGCATTTCTCAAAGTCGAGGAAAATGTAAACGACTTTTTGGTCTTGTAGGGCTGGGGTGTGATAAGTACAACGAATCGGAAGTGGGAAGAGGGGCTTACTTTCGAGATAGCCACTAGAGGGTATGCCCCGCGAGATCGCGATGTATTCGTCGTGACCCCGAGGGATGCCATTCCGAGCTGAGAACGTTTGGTGGGTAGGTTCCGTAAGGACAAGCACTTGCCTATATGTCGTTCCAATCCTGCAAGGTCGTTTCGTAGCGCTGAATCTATGCTATCACTGGTGTGTAGCAGGGCGCATGATGTAGTGTTTGTCCTATCCATTGTATTGAGAACTGGCTGCGGCCGTGTCACTGAACGCGTACATTCCATGGTTTGGCGTGTATCCACCAATAGTCTTGGGGTTTTGAGGGATCGAATTTGAGTCTGATGCGGCGCTTGGGGTCAAGGTCTACGAGACGTTGGAGGGTGATGAAGTCGAGAGAGCGGAAATGAGGGTGGTTCAACTGTCCCACAATCAGAACCGGAACGCAAAGCGGTGAAATGACGTACCAGCTTTCGAACGGAGATGTAGTCATCGTCCCTGTTTGCGAACCCATGGTTGCGGCCAACCTCTCGTCTAAGCAAGAACAGAAAATGCTCTATGACGTCCCTTTTCGCTTGAATGTCGACGGGTCGTTTCGCGTTCCACGTGTAGATGGTGGAAAAGGCCCTACGTGAGTGGATATCAAGTGTTCGGCGCACATGATTCCCGCTAGGGAGGAAATGGCGAACCGAAGGCCATGTTCTCGTATCCGAGAGAAGGCGTCGGAGGGTGCATGGGTTGAAGAATGCCATGAGCTACTAGTAGTAGCTGACGAGCAAGGGTCAACTTTGGGCACTGGTGCTCAGCGATTGCGGTCGTGAAGAGCTCACCGATGTTCTATTATTGTTTCTGTGATACTGAAGGTATAGGTGTCGAAGTTAGCTATGTCCGCTCTTCAGCTTCAATGAAGGCCTGGTCAAGGCAGAGTTCAACGACCGGAAATTTCACAGCCAACCAATGCCAGTGATCGTCTTCCTCGAAATGACACACATTACGTAATTACTTTGCACAACCTATATATGCTTCTACTCCCGCTGGCGGTTGGACACAAAGGGCTCTCTTTTAGTTGATTGCTTCGAGATGCTACGTGTACGATTCAACTGAAAGACATTGTATGGTCCTTCATTAATCAAATACCTAGAATCCGCCCCTTTTCCGAGTTCGGGAAGTAGTTGAACAGGTGAGCAGTCCAAAAATATCCCCAGGAGTGCTCTTCACCAAAACCCACGATGTCAGAAGACATGTCTTCGTCGTGGAGGTACCTAAACTCGGCCAGCTCGCGTCTATCGAACCTCAAAGGCTACATCCGGGAGTCAGGCGCGAACTTGAGGGCGGGAAGGTCGACACCGGGCGCCCATGATGGCGAGCAACGGCAAAGTTGGCGGGCCTGGGCAGGTCAGAAGATCAGAGTGCGGAGGCGGGGTGCGTATGACCCCAATAGCGCGGATGAGATCGTGAACTTGTTCCCTGGATGGGCTGCCCGAAGGTATCTGCAAGGAGGGAAACATGAAGGTGCGTCCAAAGCGACTTTATTTCATTGCGGTTCACTGATTATGCGACTAGTGCCTACCCCATTTGAAGTAGAAGTCCTTGTCTCCGGGTATGCAATTAGCTATCGGTCCGCCGAGAATGCAAGTCGTTCACAAAGAGCGTTTATTCGGCTGGCGAAGGGTACGCATTTCAGTTGCCTTTGGGGCCGGCATGACTCGGAATTGACACTTAGGCCAGGCTTCGCATCGTTGCCAAAACTGGTCGAGAACGCAGGGGATTTGCGGCCTAATGCTCCCTCTCTTGCCCACTTGACTCCATCGACAGAAGAACTCCTTGCCCATGTCAAACTACCACCCCGCCCAACGGAAATTACGGATGATTTCGATGTAGATGCATTGGAGCGCCAATTGAAGGATGCTAAAGATAGCGATTCTGACACATCGTCAATATCCTCCTCGCGGTCCTCGACATATGAGTTCGATCCCTCTAGCAGCTCCAGAGCTGAGGGTAAACGGCCGCATATAATCGAGCAGAACAGCACTGTCGACGTGCTCCGGGGGCTACACGCCAATCTGGAGAAGCGGCTGCAGCCGTTCTGGTCATCTGTCCTACCTAACCGCGTTGTTCGTCTTCATCTTTTCGCCTCTCCTCACCAAGAAGAACCCGCTTTGGACTCGGAGCATGGGCCTCTCGCGTCGGAGGACGTGTACACAGCAGTGGACGGGAGTTTCCAAGCAAGATTCCGCGTTAAGTGGGAGGATCTATGTCAGCACCCTCGAGCACTGCATATTGCGTTTGGCGAGGCTGTAGAAGAGCACGAGCTTCTGGTTGTCGCACAGTTATTGCCCCTTCCATCTACGCCTAGTTCAGCGTCAAGTTCAAACGCATACAGTCATACTCGGAATCGTTCCATGCCAAATCCTCCCTCCCACTCGACGCAATCTTCAGCAGCTTCCCAACCATCTACACCCCTTGCCTCCTTGGCACGTATCCCGATTACCCACTCGCCCATCCGTGTCATTTCGGATATCGACGATACCGTAAAGCTTTCGGGTGTGCTTTCTGGAGCACGTGCGGTCTTCCACAACGTCTTCGTCAAGGATCTAAGGGATAACGTAATACCTGGGATGGGCGAGTGGTATGCAGGGATGTGGAGCCGAGGCATCCGGTTCCACTATGTGTCGAATGGCCCATTTGAGATACTGCCTGTTTTGAACGAGTTTTTTCAGATATCTCAGCTTCCGCCTGGTATGTCCAATTTAAGTTTTCCCAACTTGTTTGCTGATTTTAGCCTTCTGTAGGATCGATCAAACTGCGTTCATATGCCGGTCGCTCATTGTTCAACGGTCTCATGTCTGCCCCAGCGGCTCGAAAACGGGCCGGCGTCGTCGACGTGTTAGACTCGTTTCCCGATTCGCAATTTTTCCTCATCGGGGACACTGGCGAACAGGATTTAGAGCTCTACGCTGAGTACGTTGTCTTTCGTTCCCTTCACCATTTACTAATTGACACCCTCCCCTACCAGCCTAGCACGCGAGCGACCGACACAAATCCTAGGTGTCTTCCTACGTGACGCCGACGCCTCAACATTTGAAGGGCCCCTCCCTCTCGACGACCCTACTGGCTGGAATGCAATGGGTGCTGCAGGAACTCGTCCAAACGAACGGCCACTTGTCTCGAGGACCGAAAGTGGTACATCGGATGCCCCGACAAATACTACCTCGTACTGGAAATACTTAGGTTATGGCGACAAGAAGACCAAGACCCCCGACGAAAGCATGGTTCGGGCAGGCCTAGCTGAGGACGAGCATGAGACGCCCAAGCCGAATCAGCATCCAATGGATGGTGCCCAAAACGGGAGTTCATTGGACGACGAGGCACTGGCGAGGGCGATAGCAAACGGAGAACCGCAGACATACTTCACCAGTAGCCCTCTGAACGACGAGCCACAGCCCATTCTCTCTGGCGAGACAACCAATGTATCTGCTACGCCAACGTCTCTCGCTCCCCTGCTTGAGGCTTCAACGTCCAACACAAGCACTATCAACGGCAGGTTTGGGCAATCGAGTCTTGGCGCATTGTTCATCACAGAACCACCCAAACCCACGCCTCCACCAAGTATCACGGCTTCATCCCATGGGCACTCCAACAGGCGACACAGGTTCGGCGCCGATCCTTCTTCCATGTCATTCCGGTCCCAGCAAACGGGCTCTTCGACTTCCTCGTCAGCGTCGTCGAGCAACAGAAAGACGATGTCGGAGGCAGAGAGGAAGAGGCAGGAGCTCCAGATGCGGGTGTACAGAGCGCGGACGCAGATGCCCAGTCATGTACCACTGAGGGTGTTTAGAGACCCTCAGGAGTGTGTGGAGGTCCAGGAGATCCTCGACAGGGAAGGCTGGGAAGGACAGGGCGAGCATCCTGCCACTGCCAATCCCCGAGATACGCACAAGCAGTAGCAGCCTTTTGTTAAGTTCATTTGTATTGGCCTTTGGCCGCTACTCTCATACATGTACTCTACTATCAATCTACGCACCTCCTACACATGTTTTATTTGATATTTTTAGTGTAGCAAGAATAGACTGCAAATACGAATCCTGTTCTCCACAATGCTGACAACGAAACTTGTGCATTAGATTACAGAATTGGCCTATGAGTTACAACAGGATGCTTGCGAGCTTGAGATGATACATAAATTATGGGGTATGAAAACAATTTTGGACAGCATGGCGAAAAGATAGATGATAGCATGGAAATGTGATTAAACTTTGAGCTGGGAGAATATAGATCCGAGGTCTATCCAACGCCTTCCACAATTCTCAAGATACTTCTCGACGCAAGTTGTCAGGGAATGTAACAGAGCCTGATTCTTCAACAAAATCGCATTGACGTGAGCTGAGATGCGCCGCGGTTAGCAATGCAATTGGTGTATTACACTTGTTGGGGATTTACCGTGCTGATCCTTTGTTCGAGTGGCGTTGAGAGCTTTCTCCGCGTCAAAGAGGGACATGAAGTATCGCAGCTGGTTGTACAGCTGACTATCGGAGTACTACGAGCGTTGTCAGGGTATGTAAGAAATCCAAGGAAGAAAATTATACCTCAAATGTGACCTTGCCCTTGCAACCTGGACGTAAACATCTCCGGCCATATACACTCATCATTCGAGTGCGGCCGCCGCAAGTTGGATCGTCGCACACGGTCCAGCCTTCATAATATTTGGCGATATAGTCTCTGATTTGTACCTCTAATTGGGCTTGAAGGCTTCCAGAGGTGATGGTTTTCGAGCAGGCAGGACATGTCGGACCAGTTGGAAGGAGGAGATTCGCCTGCAAAAGGATAAACAGAATGGAATGGAATCGCAGGCGGAAACATACACTTAAGTCATCTAGAGGAAAGGACGGAGCCTGCCCTTGACAATGGCGGCATCGAACAAGGAACGGAGCACATTCTCGGAATCGCTCGCTATCGGACATCTGGGAGTCGAGACCATGGAAAACTCTTTCGTCACCAGCAACCGACGAGCGATAACGCATAGGATCCAAGCCTATCAAGGCGACGTTTCATAGAAGATAAAAGAGGGAACATAGGACGACATACCAAGGCATTCAGCCAAACGAGCTCTGTCGGTTCCTTCAATGGGATCACAAAGACGCTCGATGGGAGGGAGAATCTGCTGTGACAAGTAATGTGTATAGTCTATTACATAAAACTTCAACTCGCTGTGAGAGCAACTAAGAGGTGGTGCGTACCGATAGTGATAGGAGGGTCTGCTTTTCGGAGTTCGTCAGGGTGTTTTGCACGATCTGCCTGCCCGGTCTTCGTTGATTCTTCTCCCTCGGACAAGCAAAAGATGTACGGAATAACATCTCCACTCCTGGCAGAGCCACCTCTTTGCTTCATTCGCAGAGCGACCTGGACGTGAGGTTGATTTTTTGCATCTGGATAGTCTTCAGGGTTTTTGCCAAGACGCTAATAGAAGAAGATGGGCTACAAAAACGATGACCAGAGACAACGACTATACCTTAAAGATGATGAATTCTTCCATCTTTACAGCCCCACTCCGCACGTTTTGGCCAACATTGATAAGATATTCGTGGATATTTTCGACCACAATTTCCGTCGGTTCTCCAGAGAGAATTCGGTCAAGAACATACCTGCATGATGTAAGTCAAAAGCCAACAACACATACGAGAACAAGAAACATACTGCGAAACCTGTTTTGACAGAGCGCAGTACTCTCGACGCTTCATGTCGAGACCCTTGACTTCTATACTCGTCCGAGTCCCGTCTTCCACCTTTATGGCGGCGTATTTCTTCTTCTGCAGTAGCAAAAGACGCTGGAATACGCCATCTAGATCGATTTCCAACAGCTTGTATCGATCGTTGACTGCTTTCTTGAACGTTGCGGATATTTTCAATGCCTTGTCGAAGTCGATTTCGCCTGAGTTGACGAAGACCGAATCTGTATCACCATATACGACCTACAAAAGACCAGAATGAGGAATGTAACAATGAGAGAAAATGACGGGGTTATTACATCGAGGTTCAGAGATTCTGCTAGCTCTCTCGTATGTGTCAAAATTTCTCGGCCTTTGAAGGTTGTAAGGGCGGCCAACGGACGCGCATAGAACCTAGAGTATTCGAATCCTAGACACCCATACATACTGTTTGCTGTCAACTTCAATGCTTGTTGCTTGATGTCGTACTGGGGGAGAAGAGTGAAATGAATTCGCTGCAGGAAACAGGCTACAAAAGATGCAAGGCTTCATACCTGCAATCGTTGTGCATCGGAGATTCGACCCTTCATCAAAGACTTCACTTGCCGCCGACGGCTGACCAGAGTAGCAATAAGTCGCGGAAGAACCCCTTGCTCGACGTCTGACGAGGGTGGTTCAGCCTGTCGTTCTTCTCCTCCATTCTAGAAGGAAGGCATGATGAAGGTGGATGCTTGAGAAGTGTGAAGAGGTCCTCACCTCATCCTGCTCGACCGCTTCGACAGTCGTGAAGTCGATGTTATACTCCTGAATGATGCTGGGATATAAAGAGTTGAAGTCCATGACGAGGATGTACTTGTCCCATAAACCTCGCTTGGGTTCGAACACAAGACCGCCCTTGTACTTGTCGCGCTTTCCTTTCGTTTTCTTGCTGGGACCACCTTCTACTCCGTCTTCTTCGGGTTCTTCCTTGACCACAGCTTTCTTTCCATACGTTTTATCTGGGCAGATGTACTTTAAGCGATGAAACTCATGAAGCAGGATATATTCGTTTCGTTCGGCTCGTCCTCCGTTCAAGGTTTTATTCCTGCAACCGCCTATCAATATCTTAATGCAAGAGTAGATCGCATTACCCTTACCAAGAGTTTCCCGCGAGATTCGTCAATTGCCTTGTTAGAGGTAAAATCTGAACTTTGGATGCGATCGCCATCTGGAGATGGGCGTCGAGCTCACAGTGCCGAACGAATTTGAGCATGGTTTCTGGAGAGGAAACACCACTATCCATCTTGCTCGCGGTATCGTCAGGATCGTGATCTTCTCGTTCGAAGCCCAGATGTGTCTTGCACATTTCCGTCAACGACCATGTTGTCGAAGAGATCATACTCTACAATGATATTGAGTCTTCCCGGAGAAAGTAAAAGCACAAATCAAGGCATACCTTGGCGCTATCGCTGGCAAGATCGCATAGGAGACGGCCGTTCAAAAACCTAAGGTTTGACCCTTGCTTTCCAATGTTCGGCCACTTCGACCGGCGGAACCGTCCCAGCCTCGACCAATGATCAGCCTTGAGGTCTCGCATTCTATGTAACAACACATCTAGCGACACCCCCAGGAACTCATGGCCGACGATAATGTCGGGATCAGATTTGTATATAGTCACTACGACAGAAAGCATTTAGTTCGGCAACGAAAACAGAGAAGCAAACCCACTCAAGAGGCTACTGAGCAGCATTCGTTCGTTCTTCGTTGGAGTAATCGACCCTTTCGCATTGACCTTGGCTTGTCTTTCGAAATTCGGGGGGAATTGATCCAGGGGCCGGACGAAGGTATGGGACGTGCATTTGAGCTGTTCCGGAGGAGTGCTGTCGTCGATGTTCACTGACACTCGGTTAGAAATTATCTAGTTAGAGGTAAAAGGTGCGTTCACTATTATGCCAGATTCTTGCTGTTACACATACGACCTCTCTCTTGTTATCTTGATGATTAACGACAGTTCGTACGCTCAAGCTCATGATATTCAAAGGCGGGATGTCCTTTGGGGCGTTGGGATCAGTTTCGGGAAACGGATTAAAATCTTTAGGACTCGACACGGTTGCCTCGAGCTTGCACCAAGAAATCTATCCGGAGAGTAAACATATATCGAATGCGAACGGAAAGGTAAGTCCTCACCCCGGCATTGTCGACCTTTGGGTTCTTTATCTGAATCCAGCAGGGACCCATGATCTTCCGTTTGAGAACCAGATGCTCGAATGCACTGGTGTTCGTTCCCATGATTTGTGCAATGTTTTGGCTGCATGCGGTAGCTGGGACGACAGGGTCTTTAAGCGCGTCAGTTATGTCCCAACGAAGGGGAAGAGCACGCACCATTGAACCCGTAAACCACCTTCATCCACTGACTTTCGCCTCGTGGTATATCCTTCTCCCCAAAAGCATATTTGCGCTTGACAAACTTGCCCCGCCACGACTTGATCTTTAATTGCTTGCGTATCATGTCGAAGTCGTCGTGGACATCTTCCGCGGAAGGAATTATGTCCGTCTCGTGGACGTTGCCTTCTTCGTCCATCTCGACGCGCTTTTCACGTGGTAGCACAAACAGGTTGCGTTGGATCCCCTCCACAGTGACGCAACATGATACCCACGTTCCGGTTGTCTTGTCCTTCAGCTTTCCGATGAAGTAGAGCTTTCCGTCGAGCTCGAGGTAGTCCAACCAGAAGAAACGTAACGAGCCATCTGGCTCAAGGGCAGAAATGCTTGCAGAGGTCGTAGAGTTCGAGGTGTTCGCCAGTGGCCCAAGTGTATCTTCCGTTTCGACCGCCAGAGAATCATAGACCGACAGCCATGCGGGTTTCGCATCGGGCTCTTCTTTCTTCTTCAGTTGTGCAGGCTTTGCGATAGGTTTCCTGCTAATTGGGACCTCTACCTCTTCCTTCTTCACCACAGACTTGACGTCAATGTCCATATCCATATCCATGTAGGCGTCCATGTCAATGTCATCGAACGACGCGTCAAAGTCATCTGAACTGCTATCCACGTCCAGATTCTTCAGACGCTCAGTCGCTGGTGTCATGCCGTTCTCATCCACTCGGGCTCGTTTGTTGGGACTTGTAAACGCGTCGTCGCTTGACGGAAAATGACTTTCTTCCGCAGGGCCATCGGAAGACAGGTCGCCATAGGATGGCTTTCGTCGATATGATTTAGGGTCGGTACGCTTGGGAGGCGATTCCGGTTCCGAGTCGGAGGGGGGAGAAGGTTTGCGTTTGCGAGACGTTTTGCTGGGGAAGGGGTTGGAAACAATCTTATCCATATTTCCAAGTATAGAAGACATGAAGTCTTCTTCTTGTTCTGCAGAAACGACAGGACGATAGGCGCCGATTGAGGGTGCAGTTTCGGGAGGTGGTCGGGCTTTCGCTTTTGCCTTCACGGGCTCTGCCTTCGACTTCTTGCGAGTAGCTGTACCCATATCAGACGAGTCAGAAATTCAGGAAAAAAAATGCATACCTTTCTTCCTATCCTCCTCGACATCAGATTCCTCGCCCTCCTCTTCACCACCAATCCAGTCATCCATGCCATTGTCGACATAACCATGAGCGCCATCGTCGACGACAAAATCGTCGCGTTCCAAACGTCCCTTCACAATGCTGCGATACTGGTCCTCAGTCACTTCGTCGTAAAGTTTCCCATCCTCTTCCTGCACCAAGTGAGCAAAGTTAATCTTGAGAAAACCCACTGAACGAAGCTCACTTTCAGAACACGTTTTTCGCCTTGTCTGGCGCGTTTGTACTCGGCCAGACGATCGAGTTTAGACTTCTTTTCGCGTCGAGAACGATCCGCCATGGCGTTTGGTACGTGGAAAGCGCGTGTAGGGTCTCTAGTTTACCGCGCCACGGTCAGTCGGAGCTGGAAGCTGAGTTTACGCGACTGTCACAGGGGCCAGTGACACGCCTCGCGTCTGCCGTCCACCTTCCGCAACCTGTCTACCATCGATACAACTATGTCGTCTTTTCTTGAGAAATCCGTGGCGAGAGAACTCAAGAAACTGTCTCCAACTGAAGCTGGATTGCGATCAGGACCAAATGGCGAAGACATTCAACCCAGGCAATGCGCAAATATATGCCGAGGGAAGAAGTCCAATACCAAAGTCAACAAACAGTGCAAGAAGGACGGTACACTCCTTTGCCCAGAAGTATGTTGCTTTATTGACTCCATAATTCGAATTGCGTTTAATTTTCCAAACAGTGCGAAAGTGTGAGAGTATGTAGGACAAGTTTTGTTTTTCAAAACGTCCCTCAGGTCCTTGGCTAGTACTGCTCCAAGGAATGCCAAAAAGCCCACCATAAAGCCCATCAGGAATGGTGTCGTAACCCACTTCGGGACCCCTCTTGGCTCCCTGGGTGGTTCGTCGAGCGTCGAGAACCTGTTTTCATGCAGCCTACTGATGACAAGTTCCGATTCGCCGATGACGATTTGTACCAATACAACGGCACTCTGTGGGCTTTCGGTTTGCCTGTCGATTGTGTCAACTTGCCACTGAATGAAGACAACCCTTCTCAAGATCTCAAGCTCTGTTTTGCCGGTCAGTAGTTCCGTGCCGCCTGCAGACACTGAAGGATCTTATGGATATCAGACAGCACTGATATCCGGAACCTTGTGGCCAGTATTAACAATCTGCCAGACGACTACACAGGAAAACTAGACGTCATCTTACAAGATCAGAATTCCCTCTACGCCAACAGGAACCTCGTTATTCTCTTCACCCTACTATCAAGCGATCTTCCTGTCGACGATGCTGTCGAACTTGCCGTCCACCTGTGGTATTCGTCAGCACTCACAACGCCCATGGCATCCGCTTACTATCAGTGCCTCGAACGCATCTTCAGGTCTTATGAACACTACGACCTGATCCAACCACTTACTGTACGTTCTGGGGAACTCTGGAAGCCGAAATTTGCCCTGCGCGGTGCGGGCAGTCTTTCCGCCGAAGTAGATGTTGCTTCTTTGAAAAGCACCTTGGAAATGTGCCTGTCCGAATATACTCTTACGAAGGCTCGTCGTAATATGACCAGGTCCATGCACCACCCGAAACGCAAGGACCTCGTCGACCGCCTAATGGTGCCACTCGAGGCCAATCACCGAATCGCACTCGCGCATTTCCGCGACACATGTATTCTCTTACCATTCGCAGCGGATACCATTGAGTTCAATCAACCTAATCAGTGAGTGCTTTCTAACCTCAAGTATACTGTTATTTCTCAGACCGTTCACTAGCCTATTGTATACTGAGTCCGCCAATTGGCTTGTTCGCCATACTGCCGACCCTATGTACGGTTGGGATGTCGACAAAGTTCGGAAGACTGGCGAAGACTTGGATTTACTTCCCGGCGACCTTTATGGGGCCCTGTACTTCCACATCAAGGACCAGCTCAAGACATTTGTAGCTCGCTCTCAACAACTCAACATCAACATCACTGTTGTATCCTGCATGTCGAATGAATTCCCCGGCATGATCTCGAACGGAAACTACGGAATCGCGACCTTCGACCGCATCGATGTAAGGCGTCAAGCCGACCCGGACTACGTCAAACCAACTTTGCAGGCTTGGGGCCCGCTTCTCAACCACGAGAATCCGCATGCAGTTCTCATTATGTTCTTCCACGAATGGACTACTGAGGAGCCTACCGGAAGCCACGACAATGCGGACAGCGAAAAGAAGGCACAAATGCTGATTAAATGCGCGAACACCTTGGTCGGTGTCTTTTGTCTTCCCTTTTCTTTTCTTACGCGGCTTGCGTCTCTTCTTCGTTTCATGTAGGGATTGGACCTCCGAAAGGTTGGACAAGATGGCTCTAGATCACCAGACTTCCTTTACATGATGGAATGCATTGGCATCTGGCACGATACAACACCGCCTTTCAAGAAATACCTTAACGATAAGGGTGCACATGAGGCCGCCGCCTCCCTTGGTCTGAAGCACAGAGAAGCAAATCGCATTCATCCCCCAGTAGGTTGCATGCCGAGACTTCACAATCCTCATCGCTCAAACAGCCACTTTATATCAGCGCTATGGATTAACCCTGGATTCCCCCAAGACAGACCTACAAGATATCACCAAAGAGGAAATCTATAACACATGTGTGTATAAGTCCTTCGTTGTATCCATTCAAAAAGGCTCTGGACCGCTGACCTTCTTTCGCAGTTACCCTGGGAAGTGCCGACCACTCGATGCGGCTCGCAGAGTTCGGAGTATTGCCGCGCCATTGAACAATTTCCATTCGCTCGAGTTTCCCTAATGTACATGGTGTCTGCATGAATGCATGGGTTTGTTTTATTTTGATCTGACGAAAGTCTTCCGTTCTGGCACCCATTCCTAAACGAAAACCCATACAGTAGCGTCGAAGTCAGATCCACAACAGTAACCCAATCGTTCCAACCTCGGTGAACATCGTGGATTGGAGAAGCTCAGGGGTCACTCAGAGTTCCGTCGCGAAGGCATTCGGTCTATCTCCCTTCATCACGTAATGGCTGCACTCGCCTCCTTCTCGGCCGGATTCCATTCTTCCCGCAGCACCGCGGCGTCGCGTTCTTAGGTGCCTTATTCAATTACAAAATCGACGTGGGGCCATATAAGAGCACTACGTCACAATGCAAGTCCTGCGAGCCTTCTCCACCCCTCCAAGCTCTGCCCAGGATGTTTGCGGATTATCGACTATATCGCGATATGCTTTCCAGAGTCACCCGGCCTGTATTCTCTATCACCAACCAACTTCATTCGGAGACTGCTTCCAGCGACGTCTCCTTGGAATCATTCATGGCTTATGGCCTGGGGTCGGGGATCAACGGTCGATTGGTTTTTGAAGTTCCGTGCAGCAACGCTGTGAATCGAGGGAGTGGGAGCGGTTGTCTAAACAAGGGATTATTGACATGTTCGCAGGTGAGCAAAGCTCGGTATCTATCAGAAGAGGTCTGATTCTCGTCTCAGTGTTGCCTCGTCAAGGTAAAAATTCACTTCTTTCGAATACGAAGAAAGGTTGAACAACCTCTCTTAAGTACTGCTCTGAACGTTGTCAGAGACAGCATTGGCCCAAGCACCGTTTTGACTGCGAACACCCGTACCTTAACCCTGCATGGGAGCCCGAATGGATGCTGCACAAACGGCAGCCGTTATTTACCGATTCCCGCTTTCTACCCCCTTCGTCCTCAAGCAATGCATATAAAAATCCAGGGTGCCCGTCTTACGACTGTCTTCGGTTACAATACAACGAGAGAGAAGCGGCTCTCGACAAGGATATGAAGATATGCATAGCAGGTATGTTGGCCACTAGTCAACCAATTCTTCCCTGTTTCCACATCCCTCCTTTTCTGATTCCCAGCCGCTGGTGACATCCGTAACCTCGTTGAGCTTGTGAATAGCCTGCCAGACGAGCACACTGGAAAGCTTGACATTCTCCTCAACAATAGTCATGCTGTTGTTCTCAATCGGATATTGGTCATCCTCTGCGTTCTCCTCACCCCAGGGCCTTCAATCGACGAATCGGCCGAAGTTGCAATGCATCTCATGTGCTCAGCCTTTCTACCGGACTCTGCGGCTGCATACGTGCGTCATTGCGTCGACCTCATCTACGGGAAAGAGTTCAACGAACGCGATATGTCCTTCCAAACGACTCTGAAGACCCGAGGTCGTGGAAAACTTTACTCTGCCCAGCCTTCTGCCAGCATCAAGAAGCCTTTCGAGCTGTTCTCTTCGACGTACGGGTCACAGAAGGCTCATAGAAGCATGCAAAAAGCTCTTCAAGATCCATTCTTTACGGATGATAGGGATAAGACGTTGTGCATGCTGCGACCTGCCCATCGGCTTGCCCTCGAACGCTTCTGGAAAACAGGCATCCTGGCCCCATTTTCTCTCGACACAACAGCTTTCAAGTCGCCTAATAGGTACGATCTGGTCGCTTTCGAGATGAACAAAGCCGACCCACCATTTTCACTCCCAGATTGATGTACACACCTCAAGGAGACTGGATAGGTCTTAGTAGCAACGTTAACCCACTTCACGGATGGGACATATCCGCCGTCCGACGAGCAGGCCTACAGCATGGCGTCGACCCATCTGGCGATATCCTCGGCGCACTCTTCTTCCACATCAAATCCGAGCTTCGAGAGTTCTGCCTGCGTGTGAAGGAGTACAACATCAATATTCACCTCCTCCAGTACGACTCGCGCCTCATCTCGAAAGGGATATCTATCGGCGTCCTTCCTGCGTTTTCTGAGGCCGCATTCGACCGCATCGACGTGGGTGATCTGGGAGACCAAATTGGTGTTGCTGAGTGCCTTGGGGATTGGGGTCCGCTCCTGAACAAGAAGAATCGGCATGCGAGCCTCATTATGCACTCGAAGAAGTGGCATGAAAATTCGCCACATAGGATAGCGCGCAACAACCCGAGAACTAGTAAGATTCTGATGGAGCGGTGCCAGAGTCAACCTCACCTGGTAAGTCCTCCTTTCTTCCACTCTATGATCCGCGTCTTGTGTTCCTGCTTCTTCATTATGCTGTGATGCTTTCCTTCGTTCCGTCCGCTCAACGCTAACCACTATTCCCTTCTTTTCTTCTCCGAGCAGAAGTCCAAACTCAAGACCTTCTTCAAGAATCCGCACTCTCCATCCGTAGCACGGCTGATGGCCTCCTTAGACGCGTTCGTCGATCATGAGGAAGCCTTCCTGGACTACCTAGAAGCCCAGGAGGCACAAGCTACGGCCGCAAACCTGGGCCTGACTCTTCGCGAAGTACATTCTATCCATCCGAAGCGGGTTGGCGTGCCTTTATGGGCTGAGCGCCAGATCCTTCCAAACCTGTCGAAAGATGACTTTTATGACCTATGTGAGCTGCTCTCATCTTGCCGATGACTGGTCTGTGGCTGATATTCGAATATCTAGTTACTCTTGGAGGAGCAGACCTCACGCTGCGTTTCGCAGAATTCGAATGTAGCTCGTTTCTTGATTGAGCGTTGGGCGGAGCAAGGAGCCCGAAAAGTGGACCCTGGAGAACTACGATGTTATACACGGATGGACATGGACGCAGGTGGCATACAAATGACAACTTTCGACCATATAAGTAATGGCGTTCAGCCAATTGCTCGGTGTTACAATATAACTGTGGATGTTCCCCGGCAATGGCGCATGATGATGGGAAGGCAAAAGACTGAGTGATACATGAAAATTAAAATTAAATACCCAGCACGAGAGACACAAGAAATAGGAAAGAGACTCACCTCAGTCGTTTGGGAAGCGGCTGAGGCTGAAGGGAGATGGCAGCTATATGTCCAGCGTTCAATGGGCCGGGCCGCTAGTGGGCCGTCGGGGTTTGAAAGCAATGTCATGCGCCCATGACCGCATCTTCAAGTTGATTATGAACTTGAACTCGAACCTCATCATCTCTCATTTATACGCCCTTGATCAAGGCAATTATTCAATAGTTGGAGCCAATCCGCATACAGCTACCAGGAAATTCCTCACATTATGCCTACTGAAAAACACATTCCTGTATCCTCCTCATCTCACAATACTGCCTCCCGGACTGTTGCCCAGGTCTCGCCCAAGGCACCAAAGCCATCTAGGAATCGTCCCTCTACGAGCCGACGAAATCCATCTGCTTCGTCAAGTGTCCTCTCAAACTTGAACCTGCTTCGCCTAATCTTCTTGCACTTTTGCGATCCTTGCGGAGAATGCCTGACGCTGTCTGATGCCAAAGATCTGGAGCCCGGCGATAAGAAACATATGCTGTGGGCAGCTCTCGTATGCAAGTCGTTTTCGGAACCTGCGCTGGACATTTTGTGGAGGCAAATGGACTCGCTCTTCCCTTTGCTCAAGATATTCCCAAACTTCATGCTTTCCGGTGGAGTCTATGTGCGAATCGATACCTTCTTCCACGTTTGATGCGCTCACATGAACTTCCTATATAGACGTTCCAAGGAGCCATCTCCGATAAGGCCCTGGACAGGTTCCACGGGTACGCACGCCGTTTGCGTGTTCTCAACTTCAGCACCGACTCTGCCGAACTCAATCTGGCGAGAGGTCGTGTCGCCAGTTATGCCTACACCTACCTCTCGCGAGCCATCGCCCCCTCGGAGATGCTACCTGGCCTTCATAGCATCTACATTGAAAGCAACATTACCCATCTCGCAGACACACTGCTTCTCATCCAGCCCTCCAAGCTCCACACTCTAACATCCATCTCACGGCGGCTGTCAGATTCCGACAAGGACGTTTTCGTCCTCTTCCTGGGGGCCCTGGCAGAAAATTCGCCCAACCTTCAGAGTATCAACCTAAGCGGCAGCCTCACGCCACATGTTGTCGACCATCTCTCCAAATTCTCCAAACTGAAGGATGTCAAATTGGAGCTTGGCAAGACTCTCAACGCCTGGCGGCTGATGGAAATTCTTTCGAAAACGCCTTCTTTGACGGATCTTTCCATCACTGCTGATCGATATACCGACATGCCACCATATCACAAAAGCAATAAATTGGTTTTCAGCTCCCTCCAGTCATTAGCCGTCATCGGAAGTATCTGTCAGGTCGTCAATCTGATAGTATCGCTTCAACCAGAGAAGCTGGAGATGCTATACCTTAGATGGGCCCATCTGTCCCCAGCAGTCAACGCGCCGCAAGGTAATCAAACACCCTCCACAGCAGTCCATGGATTGGTCAACATGACGCATTCACTGCGCCAACTTTCTCTTTTTGCCAATGAAGAGGTCGAGAACGAAGGTGTCAGTCTGCAGTCTTCCTTTCTCAGCAACTTGAACAAAGAAACAATGACTCGTCTAGACATCCACGGCTTCCTCCTAGCACTCGACGATCTCCGTATCCAACGGCTGTGTCAGCCTTCGAGCCCCTGGACCTCGCTTCAGGTCCTTCACCTCCCGAAACCCGCTCGCAACAAGTTTCCCACCCTCCGAAGTCTACGCTTTATCGCGCGGCACTGCCCCAGGTTGCAAAGTCTAGAGATGTGGGTGCATCTGAGTTCCACCAACGTCCAATCCTTGAAGGAGGAGGTGGGCAGCTTGCCGAATTCAAGGCACGGGCTGGAGTCACTGCTGTTGCACAGAGTCAATGCGCACGAGAAGCTCGAGCCCGAGCTGAAGTTGGGCACATTCGTAGCCTGCTACATCATCCGCCTGTTCCCCTTTGTATCGGTCTTAAAACGTCAAGGTACAAGCGACGAGGATTGGTGGGAAGGTATTGGTGAGCTCATTGATATGTGCCAGTCGATGAATCAGCGATACTTCAAGATGTTCATGGAGGATCTCCATGCCGAATGCCCTCACAGCCGTGGTGGCTAACGACTCAATGTATAACTTCCATGCAAAAGTACGAATAAATAAAGACCCTTTACTGAAAGGGCTGTGCTCAGCTTGCTCAGCAATGAGAACATGAATGCGTGAATTTATTGACGTTGGCGACTAGGTAATCTCCCGAAGGCAGACGCAGGAATTATTTCAAACCTGTGTAGCACGACAGATATTTCGTTCTTTGTCCTCGGCTCCCCGGACCGGCTCCAGACAGATCATGACGACGGGAGATTTGTTTATGACTCTGCTTTCACTTCACGCCACCACAATCCATCCATGTCAAACCAAGATTGCGACGAAAACAAGAAGTCCAGCGAATGTCTAACACTCACAAATGACCAGGAGCTACCTATAGTCTGTAAGGAAGATTCAGAGGCGACCCTCATGAGTCAAGTTGAATCGGAGCCACTGCCCCACGAGCCAAGCTGCTCACAAGTTCTCGAAAATCAGGATATTCTCAGCCTTATATTCGACCATTTCCTCGTTGAGCCACTCATTGAGGAGCCACAGAACGAGGATCAAAGAACGAAATATCGCGAGGACAAGAAACACTTGCTTTGGGCTGCGCTTGTCAGTCGAGCGTTCGCAGAGCCAGCATTAGATGTGATCTGGAGGAGGATGGAGAGCTTGTTGCCCCTGTTCAAGATCTTCCCGAATTTTGACTTGTTCAACGACCTCTACGTGCGTGAGACTATTTACTTTGATGCTCTGAATCATGAACTTACCCGTGTTGAAAGACGTTTAAGGGCCATGTGTCCGAGGCAGCCATCGATCGGTTTGATCAGTATGCGCGTCGTATCCAGATTCTTGATTTCTGTGAAGATTCGCAACGTCATGCAATCGCAAACCATGCTCTTCTCTACCTTAGTCGCATCGATCTATCATCGCCGCTGTTGCCGGCTCTCCATTCCATCTCCATCCATGCTAGCAATCCGGAACTCACCAATACTCTGCTATTCATTCAGCCAACAAATATCGTCAACTTGTCGTCGCTCAAATTGGACGCTAGCAACGAAGACTCATTCAGCCTTTTTCTTGTGACACTTTCGCAAGGAGCCGGCGATCTGCAAAGAATGGGCCTCGAAGGAGACATTCGCTCGCGCATCGTTCATGGTCTTGCTGGCCTTTCCCAACTGCAATATGTTGACCTTGAGATGAAGTCTGGCTCCCATACAGAAGACCTGATGGAGAAACTCGCCCTAATACCCTCTCTCACACACCTCTATGTTACCATTGGAGAGGGTGTCAACGTTGCGGCACAATCGAGCAAGAATGTGCTCTGGTTCCCTGCACTTGATTCCCTCTCAATTACGGGAGACGCACTAAAAACATCTAATCTGACGGCGCGTTGTCGCCTCCCTCGTTTGGGGACGCTCGATATTACGTGGACCTCGGTCTCTCAACAGGCAATAAGCGACAAGGTTCTCAAGACCACTGTTCGCACACTAACCAGTGGGACGAGCCATCTGAACACCCTTCGCTTGTCTGGGAGCAGCGAGATGGGCAACAAAACGGCCTTATCGTCCAGTGTTTTTGACCTCACCGTCTTCTCTAAGGTTCAAGAAATCCACGTCGTAGGACTCAATCCGAAGCTTAGCGACGGGCAAGTACAGAAGCTGGCGGAAAGTGGATCATGGAGCTCACTCCAGATCCTGGATATCCCCGATTGTTCCGACAGCAAGTCATTGACCTTGCGAAGCCTCCAGTTCATTGCGAGGCACTGCCCCAATTTAAGGACTCTGAATATGCGCGTCTACATAAACGCGGAAAACATCAAGTCGTTGAAGGAGGAAATCCTCAAGCTCCCGGTTCCTGTCCACCCACTAAAAACTTTACATATTGGTAGGTGGAACGACGAGAAATTGGTTGGTAATAAGTTCAGTTTGGGTGTCACCACTGCACGTTACGTTGATCGTTTGTTTCCCTTCTTGGAAGTTTTCGGCCGAGGTACCTGGGATAACGACTGGGACTGGTGGGGTGGGATCCAGGAGACACTCGAGGGATTCAGGGAAATCCGTCGGGAGATCTGCGCGGCGACAGCGTAAAATACATATTCTGGCTGGGCGTCGAGAAAGACGAAATACCTTCATTTTTTCGAGTAATACGAGCATCATCCAATATCATGGATATTGTAACCTGCAAGTAGTTGTGTGGCGTCCCATTCCGAGTAGCCTTTTTGAACAAAGCACCATGTGATCCACATCTTCCCCGCCCACTCGGATGTCGTATCTTCGTCTTCATGCTACACGCCACCTACGCCTATCCACCGTCCCATTGTCTGCTACACGTCTCAACCTCCAAAGTAAAAGAATGTCTAGCGACAACCCGAAGACCTACAAAGCGAGTTGTCTGTGTAGCGGAGTAAAGTTCACCCTGGAGGGCGATCCCTTCCACTTCGTCGTCTGCCATTGTCAGAACTGCAAGAAGGCCAGCGGGTCGGCGTTCGTCACGAATGCACTATTCCAGTCTTCTGTGCGTCTTCCGTGTTCGTGAGTCAAACGACTCAGATCGAGTAGGAACGAACTCACCGCGCGAGGTTGGAACTTGTGCGCTGATATAGAAAGTGACAATAACCGAAGGCCAGGATCTCATCTCGAACTATAAGGATGGAAACACTCTGAGCGGGAACACAATCACCCGATGTTTCTGTTCGAAGTGCGGCTCGTCTCTCTTTGTCAAGCCTGCGAAGGAAGGTATCACGATCAGCCACCCGGGTCTTGTTGACGAGCCTGCAGTGGATTGGGGTACGTTCATGGCGCTTTCGCGGTCTCTTCAAACTCAACTTGAACTGTCGTCGAATTGTCTAGTTCCGACGAAAGAGTTCCATAAGAACGATCAGTTCGCTTGGGTGAAAGAGTTGGTATTCAACACCAAGAAGGCGCAGAAACTCTGGTGGGCACAACTTTTTCAATTTCCATCGCCCAGGCTACAACAACGACTCCTTAACAGATTTCCTGTCATATCCCATTTGTCAGACGCTGGCTGGAGCGTATCTCCTGGCATGACATTGTGACATTGCTGATACCCCTCTACCACTCCCAATCATTGCCGTCGTAAGCCCTGAGAGTCTGCAGGAAGGGAATATGTGGTCAATGTACCGAGCAATAACAACACGGAGGCTGAGCATGCCCTCGAGTTTCTCTTAGACTCGATTCCATCGGCCAAGCAGCAACTTCTTCAGCTGATGTTGTGAAGGTGGGTGGTTTTGTAATTCCTACTTCAAGGAAAGGATATTATCTGCGTCTAAGTGGACAAAAATGCCAAGGACTGACAGATTTGGGCGATGCCTTGCTAAAAACCTGAGCATTGAAGATGAGTCCGTAGTAAGCTTCAACCAGAGATCACGAAGCTGCTGAACAACAAAGTCAAATAATGCTCTCATGTCCCAAACCATCACGGCGTTTTCACGACGCGCTACCCATCTCAACCGCAGCTCTTTTCGATTCCGATGTCAATCATGCCTTACGCGCGGACAAATACTCTCTCGGACCCTTTGTAGCGTGGCATCACCACGAAAGGAGCCTCGACGTCAACAAGGCTTCCTAGAAGGCGCTGTCGAAGGGGGTTCGGAGGATCTCGCATTGGAGGAGCATGGCGACTTGAAGGACCAACTGAAGGTGCTGCTGAGGGATATGGCGCAGCCAGTGGCAGTTGTCACCTCGTTTATGCCGCACCAACATCACCATCCACATTCCTCAACATCTCAACACGGCCGCTACGAGAGCCCCAAACACAGATTCCACGGCGCGACGCTTTCATCGTTCTCCTCAATCGCCATGGACCCGTATCCACTCATCACATTCTCTCTCCGACTTCCTTCCCGAATGGCTACGACTCTCTCAACCCTTCCCGCAAACTTCCCTGCTCACATGGTCGTGAACTTGCTATCTTCTTCGCAATCTTCGACGGCTATCGCGTTTTCGCGTCCTGATCTACACCCTGCACCGTTCGACACGGCAGGAATCGAGTACAAGTTCTCAGAGGAGGGTCTTCCGGTGCTTCAAGGCGGTGTCGGAGCACTATCATGTCGACTTGTAGGACGCGGCCTCCCTCTGCACGACTTGGATCATTTAGCTGTGGGTGGGAGAGGGAATGGAAGGGTCCGGGAGCCATTACTAAGGAAGGGTGCTGTGGCCTCTCAGCTGTTTATTGCGAGAGTAGTGAGGGTGGAGGAGGTGGAGGGGTCGGAACGGACGATGCCTTTGGTATACCACCGGCGAAGTTATACTAGTTGTCACCACCCGAAAAAGAATGATAGAGATGGGGATACAGGATAGACTTGTTAGATGCAACTACTAATATTCTGTGATACTGGTTGCCTGTGATCCTAATTACGATTCACATACTGTTCGTCTGGGATGGCATGGTCCCACCATGAAATTCCTTTCATGCACACAACATTCTTGTTGGCACTTCGGGAACCAGTCAGGCACCGAACATCTCTCTGTGCACTCATCGGAACCAGTCACAGTTAGGAGTCTTATGCCCCTGCAAAATGTCTTCCATTTAAACCTTCTGTCATTTTCCATCCATAATCGATCTCATTGGAGAATCAGCACCCTCTAGTATTGATCATGGGATCCTGGGCTGCCAGAAACCTCAGTAGGTGAATATTTCGCATTTCCCTCTTTCTCATGCTCCGGCAACATCCAAACCTCTTATATCAGCTTCCAAGTAGCCTCAGATATTATTTCATGACGGTGACTAAATTCATTCTGATCTGGCGTCTTCGTTGAACTTGAAACGGCGTTTGGCAATCTGTGTCACTTAGAGGAGACATTACGCATATGTTCTTGCTCTGTCAATTTGATCGTGGTTTCCGCACAAGAGACCGTATCAAAGGATTGTAGTGTCATAGATCAGACTCCGAGAGTATTACAGCATGTGTCTACCATGGTTGGGTCTCCGAGCCAAGAGCTCTGAGGCAGTTTGCCCCTATCTTGAATAATTACGCTCACGTTACTTACCGTGAGAGTCACATGACCGTGATGCTTGTCGCCCGATTTGGGGAACTTGCAGCAACATGCCACCTTCGTGTGTTTTCCTCCTTCCGACTCCTCCACCCTTTTCTAACGCCCTTTGACGCCCCACTTCTTTCCGTTCTTATATTTTCTACTGATCAGATCATGGTTTTCCCCTTCACCTTCAACTTTAACGTCCCGGGACTCCCCAACCCATTCGCATCGAGCTCGACGTCAACAGAGCCTCAAAGTCAACAACAGAATCGGACGAATCAAACTTCTGTTGACAAATTTCCCTCTCAAGCGCCTCCTTATCACCCCATACCCTCGCAGGTCGCGTATAACCCATCGGAAGCGGTGAGGACGAGACGAATCTCTCGCGCCAACCTCCCCAAGATCAACCGCCCTCGACCTTCGCCCTCACCCTCACCCGCACCGATCTCAAGAAAACGCGGTTGGGAACCGACATTTGCTGAACCGAGCGCCTCGACTGCGACACTTACATCAACTAGTGGGTACCTCGACACCCCTGCGAAGTATCGGGATATGGCTGCGGCCCAGAATGGGGGGTTTGAGGCGGGGGGCGGGTACCAGGACATCACTGTGGATGGGCGGTCTCTGCAGGACGAGGAAGGTGAGCTTGATTCTGGGTTATGGGTTCTTTTGCTTCCTTGCTTCCTGCACCTTGATCGGCAAGGGTCGCGCGTCGATCGACCTGCCATGCATCCTCTGGCTCTTCCAGGCCATCTCCAGATGAGTCGTGCCCATCTGTTGACGGCCTCTGACCCTTCACTTGCCCTTTCTATCTGTTTTTTGCTCCCTACAGTTATCCAGAGCCACCCTATCTTTTCATTTCGGAGTTTGGTGGTTGAGGGTGAGGTGCTGATGTAGGAATGAGTGCATAGCCGCGTTATGTCATTATGCAGGCATTGGGTCAGACCTCCGACCTACTGCCTCGTGTGTACTGTGCGGCGAGCAGCTTGTGAAAGCTGAAACTCAGAACTGCAGCCTTGCCCCATGCCCCATGATGCACGTGTTTGAAGGACGGAACACACGCGCAGGAGGATACATAAACCTCTTCAAATCCTAATTCCTTTCCTCTTCCATTATACGTCCCATCTACTCGCTCGCTATCACACCCACTCGTATCGTATAGCAGCCTTGCTACTACGCCTGCTTCGGCAGCTACCTTTGCTTTCTTATCACCCCTATTCAAACCGTGCCTAGCGCTCGGTCATTCATTCGCCTTCGCATTATCGTTCTTATCGCATTGACCTGCGCCATTTCGTTCATCGCTTTCGACAAGCTCCTGATCCGTCGCTCCTTCGCCTTGTTTTCCATTTGTTATCAACACATACTCACGATGTCTAACCGTCTCCTGCTCCTCGTGCACGTAGAGATGCCGCCCATGAAGAAACGCCGTGGCCTCGCGGGTTCCATCATCTCTACCGCCGTCAGTGCAGCCCTCATCGGCACCGCTGTCGGCCTGACCGTCTACCGCCTGTAAGCACCCAGTCCTCTCCCCTAAGTCAAACCATTCCTCACGCCGACTATTTTTAGCTGGCGAGATCGCGGCAAGGACCAACAACAACACCGCATCCAACAAACGGGGGAGCATGAAGCCCTCACCCCACCCCCTCCTTACGAAGCCTCCGCCTCCAAATCCGACTGGCAGCGCGTGGAGCAGCCGGCTGCTGTGCACGTTACCCCACCGACACCTCGGTCCGTGAGGAAGACACGTCCTGCTACTGCTGCACCGAAGAGACCTGTGGTGTATGTGCGGAAATCTAAGCGACATGGGCACGTGTCGCCCGCACCTCAACAGGCTGGCTTTCTGCCCTCATCATCGTCATTGTCGGCAGCGAGGCCGGAGTTCGATTTTGGGAAGCCAGACGAGGAGGCTGTTGAAGACCAGGTTTGTTCACTCTTTATCAATTCGGTTGTTGACCTTTGTGCTAAAGGCAACCTTCTTAGATGGATTGGATCGGCGACAAGCTCTCCATGCTCATCGAGCAAGGCCGCCGTGCCCTCAACGCCGAGGTAGTCGTCATGTCCGACGCCAAAGAGGACGAAGTCGACGACGGCACGGGTCAGTGGGAGGAGGAAGACGAGGGCGAGCAGCGCAAATCACGCTCGCGCTCTGGCTCTGTGCGCCGTCACCGGCCAAGGAGCATCGCGCCTGCTTCCTCTTCCCCAAGGAAGCCGACGTTTGCTGAGAGCTCGTACTCGCAGACAATTTCGTACTTGCAGGGGCAGTCCCTGTCAGCATCCCCGTACGTAGCGGGCTTCCAACCGAGCTCGTCGTACGAGACCCCGCGGAGGACACATAACCGGGGGACGTCGTACGAGAGCGGCCTGCCGTACTCCGCCTCAGCCTCCACGGGGTTCCCGTCGTCGTACTCGACAACGTCGATAGGCGGGTATGGGGCCACTGCAACGACGGAGGACATCTCGACCTGGGAGAGCCCTGAGCTAAGGGAGAGCATGGAGAGAGCGCGGGCGCGGATGTTGGCGAGGAGGGCCGGTGCTACATAGGTGGGCGGGGTGAAGAGGAGAGAGGGATGAGAGGACGAAGAGCAGGATGATACCATCTGTACTCATATCGACACCAACACCCCGTCAGCGTAGACGACGGCGGATTGGACTACCACTAACGCCACCACTTCGAGAAGACTGAAGGCTCCAGAGACGCCTGTGACGCAGGCGAGGGGCCTCGTATCTCTGCAAACTCAAACGCCAGAGCCTTCGACTTTGACCTTTTGGAGAGCACAGCGATCACGATCTTTACGAGACGAACTTATAGAACGGAGCCGGAAGAAGGAGAAGGCAATACAAAGTGTATTTGTAGATACCCTAATTATTGCGCTGTGCTATCTAATATCACGATATTTGTTGATTATCTGTTCGGTGGAATGCGCTTTACGTGAACACGTCCGCCACCCTTCAGGTGCAGTGTGAGTGGCGTGAGTTGTGACCTGCGTTATCAACTGGACGAATTAGGAAGATTGCGCCACACAGCCCAGACCCGGCACCGGAAGAACTTGGGAAGGTTCGGGCTGCCGGGAGATGCCGTCTGGAGGGCCAAACTTCGCGCTGGATGCATCGAGTAAGGCGTTGGCCTTTTCGGGCTTCGATGACGTCCCGGATGGACTTGCTGTGTGATGACCTGGCCTACTCGTTCGATACTCTGCGTTGCTGATGGCACGGCGGGTGAGAGCGTTGCGTTTGACGCCTGCGTGCTTCGAGTAGGGTGGTGTCCTTTTCGGGCCTTCGATGACGCGCACAATGAACGTGTCGCATGAGGTTGATGATCTAGTGTAGTGTGTGTACACGTTTGCGATGGCAGTTAGCATGTGGGTGCCGCATCCGACGCCTCGAGTCGACTATTATCCTTTGCCGTCTTTGGATGGCGTCCCGACACGAATTTCGAACTCGAAGTCGGGGTGGCACATTCGATGTCGGAGCGTGCGCCTTCTGAATCGCGAACGCTTCCCGCGTGTCGTGTGTCGGGACTATGATGTGCAGATGCAGAGGGATTTTCGCCACGATGCGATACGGTGACGATATCTGCTTCGATCGAGAGAAATTTTGTCGAACATTAAAAACTTCACACCTCGATTCTGCAGCCGTGTGCTGTGCCGCTGATAGGTGATAGGCACAACACTGTCGCGATTGAGGGCACCAAAGCCGAACCGGACTGAGATTAGATTGGGTTGACAACGGCTATGGTTTAGCGCCCGTGGCTCCGCCAAATCTCACGTGGGGGTTACGGGGAGTTCGAGTGAGCCTATGGGTTCGGAGAGCCTGCCATTCCGTAGCGGTGAAAGCGTTGACGGCGTTGACGGGTAAGGAATATGGTATATTTTTAACCATTTCCCGACGCTCCGATGGTCAATCGTCGGCGAAGGAGAGAGAGAACGGAAGGCCGATCTCCCTCGGAGGTTACTGGTACTTAGTCAAGTATCTGTCAGACCAAACGTGATATCATCTTCGAACGAAAAAGGGATCACCGGTCGGCAAGCTAATGAACAGCCGATGAAGAGACGTGCTCGACAGGTAAGTCTTTTTCAAACGACATCTACTAGCTCTTCATTGAGCGGAGAATCGGGCGGCAAGGAAGTGGGTGATTTTCCAGGACTCCCAAGATGGAATTTTATCTGACGAGCCAGTGAGCATGCGTCTTTGGGACTTTCTTTCAAGGCAGTAATTCAAGCCGAGGTGTACAAGGAATGCAGCCAACTGTCAAGGCAGTATCCAGCCGAAGTTTGTTTGCGTGAGTGGGATCCTTCTAATTATAGTGTTCAGAATCGTCATCGACTTTCAGCACCTGAAATAGGCTCAGGCCCGTCATATAGCCGACATCGAGGAGGAAAGGTCATGAGACGACTTACTGATGAACCGACGAATTTCGGAATTGGGATTCCGAAATTGGTGCTGGGCGAACTTTCGACAGTTGTGATGTCCCTTTGAGGGCGCTTGCTTGAGAGAGACTTCACGGCCGTGCCTGTTGTCCGCAGTTCGGGGCACCATGGTACATATGGATAACAACTTCATTGAAAGATTACGGTGTCATGTCGGGCGATTTGCTTGGCCACTCAACATCTGACTCCATCATTAAATCGCTTTTGGAGATCTTGAGTCATTCATTTACCATGGGGAGGCCATATGTAGGAGGGTCAGTCGAAGTTTCGCGAAGCACGGCAGCCCTCCTGAATAATCAATGCTTCAGAGATAAAGCGCCAAAGCTAACTGGAAGGAGCTTTTAACGAATCAGCGCGTTTCGTTGTTGGTTGGTTCAAGAAAGATTAATCTTCCTCGTCCAGGGGTTAATGACGTCTGTATTTTGGGCGGTGTCAGCCTTCTATCACCCTAAGGCTTGGAGTGAGATGGAACGATATCGTTATGTTCCTATGTAGCCTGAAACCTGTCTGCAGCTCACCGAACTTCGAGAGCAGTGTGAAGGTGCTGAAGAGATGTCGGGGCATCATGCAGGGTCGTGAGCTCACATGGCCGATGCAGCCGGCGGCAGGAAGCGGTCATTTCCACCCTCGGCTTGCGCACCCGTACCTCCGGACTATCTTTACACCGACACGGCCAACACCCATGCCGCGGCATGCTTTAGCGATGATTTCGTATTAAAGCACCAACCAGATCCACCATGGTCCCTGTGATCCATTCCCCTTCACGTTCACCCCCACCGCCCGGTCAAAAGCGTGACGAGTGATGTCGCAGGAGAACACCAAACACCTCCCGCTTTCCGAGGGCGAAATGACTGGAAAGGGCTTCCTGAACAGCTCAAGGCCTGCGACGCGCGATGGGGAAGCCTCTGCGACGCCGACGTTGTTTGCAAACGACGCCGCCGAGGAGGGGGTGGTGGTGAAGTCGCTGGAGGACGTGCGCGAGCCCAGTCTAGATCCACGCGTCAGCATCGAGGACGCCAACCGCCCAACAGAAGACGAGCTGGACGAAACCATCAGCCATCGCTTTACCAGTGCTCTCCGGAGACACGAGAGCAAGCGCGATTCACTGTCGGAAAAAGGGATCAAGCAGGAGGAGCCCCTCTATGTGAGTTCTCTTCCTCTTATATCCCTCGTCCGAGACAGGCGTTGAACATTTGCTGCGAAATATAGATCGAGTTCGCGCCCGGCGACAAGAGGAACCCAATCAATTTCTCGATGCGCAAGAAGTGGACGATTACGGGCATCGCGTGTTTTGCAACACTGCTTGCATGTATGTCTTCTTTTTACGTTCGACTTCCGGCTACATGCAAGCCCCTGGTGTCTGCTTGTAATCAAGCGCTTTTGGATCCGGCCCGACATTCCCATCGATGTATCGCACTTGCGTACCCTCGGCCGCCATTATTTTCTCCTTGAAACGGTGCTCCGCGAAGGGGGAAACGTTGCCCAGATTCTTATGTCCTGACAAATCGGCGCGCCGTTGCAATGTGCTTATGCTTACCACCACGTTACAGCGACGACCGCCTCGACATACAACATGGGCTTTGAGAGCATGGTCCGCGACCTAAATTGCACATATTTCCAGGCTACGATCGGCCTGAGCCTATACGCGCTCGGGTTCGGCGTCGTCCCGCTCGTCAGCGCGTCATTCAGCGAGGAATTCGGCCGACAGCCGCTGTATGTTGCGTCTGGAATTGGGTTTTTGCTGATGTATATGATGATTGCTTTGTGAGTCATTTCCGCCCTTCCTGTATCTGCTAGAGGAGTTATTGACGAGCTTTTGGTTTGTAATTGGAATTTGAAGGTCGAAGAATATCCAGACGGTGCTCATCGCCCGATTTATCCAAGGCGCGTGTGGGTCGACGGGCGCGACGATGGTCGGAGGGTCTATCGCCGATATTTGGTCCGCAAAAGAGTGCATATATTCGTCTATTCATCTTCATTTTCATCTTTATGCTCATATATGCGCGCAGACGCGGCCTGCCGATGTCAATATTCGCCTTAGCAGCTGTGGGCGGTACTGGTCTAGGACCCGTCTTCGCAGGCTGGATCGAGATGGACTCGAACCTCCAGTGGAAGTGGGTACAATGGATACAGATGATGTGGGCATTTATTCCTCTTTCTTAGATTTCTTGCCGACAGGGAATTATTCTCTTGTAGGACATGCGGCGTCTACCTCATCCTCCTACCCTTCCTCATGCAAGAAACGCGCTCCTCGATCCTCCTTACGCGCATTGCAAAGAAGCTGAGAAAGGACACGGGCGACCACCGATATCGCGCCCGCGTAGAAGACGAGCGCGCGAAGCTGTCGACGCTCATTTGGATCTCGTGTACGCGGCCTGTTTGTAAGTGCGAAATAACCTTTACCGCACAGAAAAATATACTGACTAGGACTTTCGATGACGGTAGATCTGATGACGACGGAACCGGTCGTCCTCAGCTTCAGCGTAGGGTTTCTCTGCGCATATATTTAGGAATTTTGCTGAAGATTTGCGTAGTTGTGGATCGGATTCGCATGGGGCGTCACATATTGCATGATTGAGTACGCAGAATCCTCCCTTAGAAGGAGAGCGGTGCATTGTCTGACGGTTTTCAAGGTCAATAGCTGGGGTGTTTACAGACCTGCACGGCTTTAACATTGGGCAGATTGGTACGGCCTTTATGACCATGGTGTAAGTGATCAGAAGACCTCCACAGAGTTAGCTTTTTAATGGTTTCGCAGGATCGGGTCCCTCCTCGGATTCGCGACCAACTTCTACCAGGAAAAGCTCTACCAGTACGCCGTTCTCTTTCACCACCTCCCTCCACCTTGCCAACTTCCTTTCCAGACGCCACGCCCCCAAACGCGGCCCCGAAGCCCGCCTCTTCTGCGCCTGCGTCGCCGCCATCGCATTCCCCGTCGGGATGTTCATCTACGCCTGGTCTTCCTTCCCGCATGTGCATTGGATTGCCCTCGCCGTCGGCATCACGCTGTACATGTGGGCAACGTTCTCCGTCTACCTCGCTGTCTTCTCGTATTTGGCGGACTGCTACGGCCCGTTCGCGTCGAGCGCCCTTGCCGGCCAGAGTTTAGCAAGGAATTTAGCGGCGACGGCGTTCCCGCTGTTCACGACGCAGATGTATGAGCGGCTGGGGTACAAATGGGCGAATACGCTGTTTGGGTGTGTGAGCGCGTTGATGATGCCCATTCCTTTTGTACGTGTCGGGTTTGAGTTTCGCAGGGGTTTGGATGGTATCTTATTTACTCACGCGGTTTGTGTTGGATTATAGGTTCTTTTCTTTTATGGACCTGCCATTCGACAACGGAGCAAGTTCTCGAAGGCGGTCATGGCAAGCCAACGATAACCTCTCTCCTATGACCGAACGTGCTGGGCGCTCACGCGCTCACGATCTACGACCTCGAATCTCACCATGACCACGATCATCAGGATCGCCGTACTTTCATTACCATCCCTCTCGCAAGCTCTCGTCGTCGCATCGCTTCTCGACCGCTATCATTCTCTCCTGCAAGCCCTGTATTCTGACGCATTCACATCTTTCACCCATCATATAGACTAGTGTATACTATGCTAAATTATAAGGATACTCGACTGTTGGATTTCCGAACCGCGCACCAACGCGCGCGAGAGGAGGTAAATATTGTGGAGTAAACAACGAAATTCGACGTCCAGAGTAGATCCTCTCGCATGAACAGATACCAATGCATTGGGCCCGTTTGACAAAACTCCTGTCGTCAAACTTTCCAAGAAAGTCGGTGTATGCTCATCCCATGCACACTAGTAAGTATGAATATTCAGCGTGCAAGATGGCTCGCAATAATGTTTCGAACTCCTGGGTCGACTTCGACCAAGATATCGATCAGGTTGTCCTGCAGATCGAGTCAATGGACCGTCAGCCTCTTGTATTGCAAAGCCCAAAGAGTATTGAAACGTACCCATAGCTTATTTGGTCCTCACGACCCTGTTTCCAATCCATAATCACTTGGTTCAGAGACTGCAGCTCAGGAGATAATGCCTTCGAAGGCTATCTTCCTTCCCTTTGCACCAACCGCAGCCCGACGAGTTGGCGAGCACCTCCTTCTGTCGTGCGAGCCAGCGCCAGGTCTATAACCCAGCTGAAAACAGCCACGATCCGGTGAGGCTTCTCTGAATATTAGAATAACAGTATCCCGGATTGACAGTGGCAACGATGATTGCCTTGTTGTGTGGTCGGTCTGCGAGGGCACAGGTGAAGAGTACATTTAGAACTGGGAGAGGGAGCCGTCAATTCAGATATTCGGCGCAGCCTCACCCTTCCCCTGATTTCGCGGGGTTTCATGCGCGCGAAATGCTTTGCAGCCTCGAAGCCCAGGCAGGCATTCGCACCGATAACGACATCATGTTTTCCGCGAAGGTCATCGTAGACGATAAGAGGCACGCGCTTGAGTTGGTGGCGAATGAACTAGATTGGAGAGAGCTTCATGGCAGACGCGTGAGTTGGAGACGCGATAGGGGAAAACCCCAAGGTCGATGACTTTAAGCTGCTCGATACCCGTGCTGACCTGTATTGAGTAAATTTTTGCTTGATAAGAGAGTTGGTGTTCCCAAAGCCGGCCTGCCAGACTGCCACGCAAGACCTCGGACGATGCATGCTATGAACTAGAAAGGAGACGTCAGCTATATGCTGACAGGCTGTTTTTTTCTGACGTCCGTGAATGATAATGTCCCCATTGTGTTTGCGTTGTATTGAGCACGACTCTAGAGGTCGGAAAGGCCCATGAGATGAGTCACCTGAAAGATTGAGACCTGCCGGAAAGTCTCTTAGCTTGGCTAGAATAAGGGTAAATGAATAAAAAATGCCATTGGAGAGCTATGGGCGTCTCGATGAGGAGTGAATTTTGTTGTTCAAGTCGAGTTGAACTGACGCGATACATCCCGACTTCATTGTCGGCAACAACCGTGCCGGGCCACATTCGCCAAGGAACCGACGGGCGCTTCACGTTTTCCCGTTTTCGCGTTCGGTCGTCTCGCCATGTGATTATTTGAATCAAGGCCCTATGAATTACAATAGCCCCTCTGGCAGGATGAAAGCTTATATTGGGGACATCTTTGAGAGCCATTTAAGCATTCTGATATTCTGATATACTTATTGGCACACAATGCCTGTCATAGATTACTTCGGGAAGAGGAAACATTTTTGCCTTCGGACTCGGTTATTAACCCGTAAATTAAATACAAGGCGTTGGGATATCTGACTTGGGAGCAGATATGTACGGGATTTACCTTCCTACGTGACCTATGGATATGGAAGGCCCCCACCCAACCCAAAGCACCTTGCGCGGTTCAGCAACCAGTTTTGTGAACACCGTGGATCTACTCATTACGGAAATGCGACCATCGTGCTCTTCATGTCGCAGCCAGATTAAACGTGTCGAAATCGGACTCATACACAGCACTAGTCGTCTATGGTCTGAGAAATCAATTCTTTCCTAATAGGTGAGCGCTAAAATGATGGAGATGGAGGGAATTAAAGCTATTTCTGTGTCTGCAATTTCACGCTAGCGAGTCATAGTAGCGACGTGTCTCCTGCCGCACATCCCATCTGAACGGCTCTGGTGGTCGATTGAAGGATGGGCGAAGTCCCGTGTTGTCTGCCTCATGTTCGAAAGCGAGGCGCAAGTCGAGCCCATCGTCGACGTACGGATTGACGTGCACCCCGAGCGGGATTGACTGACGCCGCGGAAGGAACATGTCCAGAATCTCGAGCTTCGATAAGCCAGAAACATTCCCATCTTGCTTTCCTCGAATAAGCTCCAATATCCCGCCATCTGTTAGCTCGTTAAACCTGCGTTCGGTCACGAACTGCAGTTTCTTCATCTTTGGACACAGAATCCTCCTTGAATCGTCAAAGGTGGTGAAGCGGCGGAAGAACTCGTCCGAGAACGCCCAGACAGGCAGTGGCGCCGTCATGGGACCAGAGCTAACATCGATTTTCAGTGTTTCAAGATTGGGACAGAGATAAAGGCAGGCAAGGAAGTCATCCTGCTGGAAGAGGGTGTGGCTTGTTTCGAGAGTTTGAAGACGACCGTAAGAGGTTTCGAGCCAGAAGTGGAGAGCGGACGGTCGAGTCAGCGATTGGGCAAAATAGTAACTGACTTCTTGGATAGCGGGAACATCCAGAGGGAGGCCTGCTGCAGGTGCGTCTCCAGTGACGTGGTGACCGGTACGTAGATGGATATGCTTCAAATGGGGCAAGGAGATAGCGGGCATATCGCGTGGGCTGCTCGTGTGCAGCTCATCGTACTGATGAATTACGCCCATATCGAATGAAAAGGAAATGAGACGCTTGCAAGCCATCAATATGTAGGCGATGTCGTCTACTGAATGTGTCTTGCAAGCATAACCTTCTGATACAGAGATGTGGGTTAACGTCGACCAGGAGATCGGCATGATGCGGATATTTCCGTATAATGCCCGGAAAGTGAGGCGTCGTAGGGCAGTCGATTTGAAAAGCTCGGGGTTGTCGAAGGGGGTTTGCATACTTTCGTCCTCCCGCGGAGTGTTGGCAGCCACAGTCAGTGACTCCAAATTCGGAGCTTGAGATTGGGATAGACCCACGACTCGCTGGATCTGTGGAACCGTGGCAAAGATAGCCAAATGTTTCCAACACTTCGAAAGAGAGAGGATCGCGGACAATAACAGGTCATAATAAACTTGTCCGTCTGAGTTATAGCTCAGTTCGTTCCTCAGCGTAATCGCAAGGGGACACTGCTGGGCCCTCTGACCCCAATCTTGGATTGCCTTGACGCGTGCGACGGTGACAGTTAAAGCAGGATCCTCAGGGATCTGTTCCTCTTCATCGCCGAAGGAGTAGGAGGGAAGGGGGACGGGGACATAGAAGGACGCCCACAATGAGGGCGTTGATAAAGCGAGCTGCCGCCACCTGCGACAGACGAGCGTGAAAATGAGGGGAGGCTCCCTGACAGACATGATTGCACCATATTGTTCTGGCAAGCAGGAAAGAAAGATCTGCTGTAGAATGTAATCCGGAAGGCGTCTTGATATCGCGATAAACTGCCGATATGGCTCGATATCCGCTCTCATTCGTTCGCGGGTTTTCTTCAGTTTGACGTAGGATGCCATTATTCTCGACATTTCCGCATCTATTTTTTCTAGCTCTCTGCCTTTCTCGGTTATCAAGGACCTGACCTGGAGAATTTCGTCGTCATCCGGGATGTAAGATGTCCCAAGGAGGGAGTCGAACTGCGAGGTGATCATTGGGGTGGCTATCATGCAACTTAGCAGGATAGAGATGCATGAAATTGAGTTATGTACTCACAAAACATAGAGCCTTTGGAATCATATAAGATCTTCGAGGCGCAATGACCAAGATTTGTTGAAGCGGTTTGCCGAGTGTTTCGTTAGTGTCTGTCAACGTGCACTGGAAGGTAGGAGGCAGGGAACTGAATATTTGAATTCCGATGTCAACGTCGCAACTTACCTACTTACCATCACTCAAGTTGCGGGCGCGAAATAGGCACGTTGGCGGAAATGACCATCTCTCCAACAACCAACCCTTTGCCACACAAGTTGCTTTCGACTACGTGTCTGAAACAACATCCGAACGACCGCGTCGACGAGAATCACATTTATGAGCAGTTCGGCGTTTGGACCATGCCGGTATACCACCACCACCACCACCACCCTGAAGGCGCTGTATCGAGATTCAGAGAGACGATACTGTCGCTTATTGTCGGAGGTAAGTTTGCTGCCGCCAGCTTTTTTCCTCGAGGCCCTGATGGTCTGGCTATTGCAGTGGCAACGAAATGATATCCGTCACCACCAGGAAGAGCCGGCGGTTGGAACATAAAGGAGCATAAATGCCTCTTAAGCTTGTCCACACATCCCAGCGACCGATCTCAACACCCGTTTCAACGATGGCCTCTCCAGATCCAGATTACTCAACGCAAGGCTACTCGGATATTATCGTCACCCTTGAAGGGTCCATCCTTACTATCCTCATCAACAATGCCAAGAAGTACGTTGAAGCGGCCGCACTTCGATCACTTCTGTTGAACTCACGATCGTTTGTAGGAGGAACACGCTAACGAAAACCCTTTGGACCGACCTAGTTCGCGTCTTCGAACTCTCCGACAAGGACGAGCGCGTTCGTGTCGTTATCCTCACTGCTGAGCCTACGGCCCCTGCTTATTGCTCTGGTGTACGTCCTTCCATGTCGGAGCCTCACGTTCTCGTGCTGATGGGCTGTCTGTTTCAGGTAGATATTTCGGGTGGTTGGGGCAGTCTCTGGAAGGCAGAGGAGGAGAAAGAGGGCGAACATGGTACGTCGAATGCCGTTGATTTATGTTGAACAACGCTGTTACTGACGTCTCCCACAGCCCATCGCGACATGGGAGGACAGTTATCAATGACCGTTTACAACAACCGAAAGGTCACTATTGCTGCAGTAAACGGGCATGCTGTGAGCTGAAACTCGGCTACGTCCAATTGCATATACTGATCTTGTCCTCTTTCGCAAGGTTGGAGTTGGTATGACCGCCATGCAGCTGCCTTTCGATATACGTTTCGCTTGGGAGGGGGCGAAGCTTGCGTTCCCATTCGTACGCCGCGGTATCGTGCCCGAAGGTACGTGTTTGCACCACGAGCTTTTATGACACCCATACTGACAATCCCCTACTTCATCGTCTCACAACCACAGCCACCTCTTCATATCTCCTTCCCCGCCTTCTTGGTACCTCACGCGCCAATGCACTCATCCTCACCGGAGCGACCGTCTCTCCCACCTCGCCGCTCATCCGGGACCTCTACTACGAGATCCTGCCGTCTCGCGAGGCTGTCTACCCCGCCGCCAAGGCCCTTGCGCAGGACCTCGCAGCAAACACGTCCCAGCTTGCAATCGCTTACGCCAAGGGGTTGGTGCAGCACTCAGGTGACTCGATCGAGGAGAACCATTTACATGATTCAAGGGCGATGAGGCTCCTTGCGGGCTCGCCGGATGGTGCGGAAGGTGCTCTTGCATTTAGGGAGAGGAGACTGCCGAAGTTTAGCGCGACATTGGCGAAGGACATATCGCCCTGGTTCCCTTGGGTAAGTGGTTATTCGCCTGAGTCTCAGCGGTTCCTAACGCAATCCTGATGGGTATTGTTTTAGTGGCGAAGGGTCGATGTCCGATTTCGCGAGAGCAAATTGTAGGGATCGAGTTCCTCAAGCGAGTTAGTTTACTCGAGTACGCCCATCTGCTGTTGGAAATTTGCTTAGTACTACGGTATACGCAAATTCACATTTGACAAAAACATTATTAGATCTTCGTTGTGACGAACTCTGAACTTTGGGTCGATGAACTTGGCGCCTTGTTTGCCCTTCCACCAGCCAGACAGACCTGTCAACTAGACGGACTCGATCCTCAACACCGGCAATAACTATTCTCAAAAGAAAGAGATACATCAGTGACTGCGAACATCCAATGAACTGAGTTGCTTGTCCACAATGTCTCGAACTCTAGGATCGACACCGGCCAGAATATCAATCAGATTGTCCTACGAATTGATGTCAGCTCAGACAGCTCATAACAAGGGGAAAGGCTCACCCAGAGTTTATCCTGATCCTTTCTTCCCTGCTTGCTGATCACATAATCGCTCGGCTCCGCTACTTCAGCTAAATAGGTATACTGCCCTCGAAGCCTATCCTCCTCCCCTTTCGCACCGAGAGCAGCCCATACAAGCGAGCGGGCGCCCTCTTCTGCCGTACGTGCGAGCACCAGGTCCATGAGCCAGCTGAAGACGGCCTGGAGCCCAGATAGATCTCGACGAAGTTCTGAGTAGCAGTACCCCGGATTGGCGCTATTGACGATGAGCGGCTTGTTGTGCAGTCGGTCGGCGAGGGCGCGGGTGAAGAGTATGTTTAGAACTAGGAGATGTAGGGCATTGGTGATTCGTGACTCGTGAAGAAAGCTTGGGCTCGAATGAGGGAGATGCCAACGAACCTTTAGTGTCAAAATACCGTGAATGCAAGACTCTGATAAAACGAAATGCAGGCCAAGGTCAGCACACAAAGAGTCAGGATATAAGGAAACTGAATATACTTCGGCGTGCAGTATTCCTCACTCCCAAAAGTCTGCAACGGGTTTGCCGAGTCCAATAGTGTCCTCTCCAAGCCCAGATTCGAAAAGGTCGAGTCGCTGCACACGACGACGAGGCGCGGGAGCGTGTTATGCTTCTTCGCAGTTTCTAGCATCCTCGGTAGAAGGAGAAGACCGAGCAGCGACGTTGAAAGGTTGTTCGTCTGGAATCTATAGTTCAAGATTAGGGGGTCTGTGATTCACGAAATCCGAGAGAGAGGGGATGCGTACACGGACTCCCACCCGTCCACCGTCATTTGCACCTTCTGGCCTGGTACTGGTACGATAGCCGCATTATCAACGAGGATATCGAGTCGCCCGCCCTCCTGCTCGTACCGGGTAGCGAATGCCTTGACCGAAGCGAAGTCCGCGAGGTCGAGGAGCCAGAGCTCGGCCGTCTTGCAGCCCGTTTCTTCTCTCAACTCTAATCACGAACAAAAAGTGAAAAGGTCTATTGAACGAAAACAAGTACACACTTCGCAGTGCTGCCTCTCCCCTCTGCGCGCTCCTACAAGCAAGGACGAGCTTCGCGGGGTTCATAGACGCGAAGTGCTTCGCAGCCTCGAAGCCGATGCCGGCGTTCGCGCCGACGACGACGACGTGCTTTGGGGAAAGGTCGTCGTGCACGACGGGTGGAACGCGAGCGAACAAGTGGTTGAGAACGAATCGGGTGAAAGAGAATCTCATGGTTGGGAGGGTCGTGCAAGGGATAAGGACGAAGGAGGGGGGAAGCGGGGTGAGAGCATGGCAAGAGTTCAGATCTTATAGTATGAATAATACACTGAGTAGTAGCGATCGTTCAGAACGCAAGTGAAGGTCCACCGCCGGCATGCCAGAGGGCCGCGTATTGCACAACCGCTCTACAGGGAACGGCAATCTGCTTGCGAATGCGGGAATAAGACACCGGCTGGCCGTTTCTGATGACCAAGAACGACAAAGCCCAGGTGAGGATTAGACAGTGAGAATAGGGCTTTTTCTTGCCTCTGCAGGACCAGCGAGAGGGTAGAAGTTGACACGATATGATACGAAGCAGCAAAGAACGCTGGAACTTGAAGGTGCGGTAGGTGTTTTGGCAGGGATAACGCGTCCTGCAGAGGTGGAGGGACAGAAGAAATCGTGGACGACGTTCGGGCTTAGCGGATTCTGGAGCAGAGGGTTTCGGGGGTGTATGGTTGATGGGCAGTCCTCTGCCGAAGCGACACCTCATCTTACGGCCGACGGAAGAGGAGCAGCCCTGCTTAAGTTCTGGACGTCCTCCAAGAAAAAATCTGTCAGATGGGTGGGATCGAATAATGAATGGGCTGGAAGAAAGATGGGGTGAAAAACCGTAGATATGCATTAACAATTAGCATACAGTGTATATGCACAGTGAGGAATTATACTTCGTGTAGGATAGGATGGTCCATGTCCCAATGTCCTTCTATCATAACAGTTATCAGAGTTTAGTCTATGTCGAATAATAGCTGCTTGCGACAGCTGCCGTACAGAAACTTGCAAGGAGTCGCCGTGTGAGTGGTGGTGGTTGTAGCAGGCGATAGATTGGAAGGCGATTAGAACGGTGAAGTTGGGCGTTCACTCGACGAATTCGATGTCTCCTTCTGCACCTAGCGTCCCTCTCTTGACCTTCTCGCCTTTGGCCTTCATAAGATCTTCTATAGTCCGTAGCTTGCCGTCTTTCGTCGACTCTTTGAACCATCCCAAGTGGTCCGCGATGAGGTGTCTGAGCAAACGAGTTGTGGATTGGGATTATCACGTATTCCTCAAAGTTGTATAACTCACCGATTCTTACACCCAGGGCACTGGACCAATACGATGCCTTTCTCGTACGCCTGCTTGGAGAATTGGTGCGTCGAACGCTCGCCACAGTTGGGCACCGTACAAGTGAACGTCAGCGACAACTTCGGGACCATCCTTTCCGGAAGAGCCTGAGACGATGTCGTCGCCTCCGTTGACTTCGAATCTGAGGCCTCAGCAGCTGGCCCTGACAGCCTCACTTTGGAATCCTCCTCCGCCGAAGGTGCTGCCGTCGTTTGGTTTTGACTTGTTGTCCCGACATCGGAATTGCGACTGGAGGTGGTAAATGGATGTCTGGAGGCGGGCGGACTCTGCAGTGTATTCGGGTTTACCGCTAGTCGGAAACGCAGTTGTACCGCAATTGTTGACGGAAGACTGGCATGGGGTGTGACGAGACTTCGGAGCACTGGTGGAATGCCAGTGTTACGGAAAAGTCGGGAGGGAAGCATACAAGGAGGTCAATTTGAATATATTTCCGGGGTGCTGGCCTAGTGTTGGTGGTGCTAATAGAAGGCCTGGAGGAGGTTCAGAAAGTGACGGTAGAGGATAAAGAAAACGATGCTGGAAAAGCTTTGGTATTTGTCTCTATTAGCACGCCGGCCCGGCATTGCCGAGAGCGAACTACGACCTGGATCTCACACTTAACTTGGGTGCGCGATTCAAGAAAAAGATAGTCTTGTCTGTATTCGCCACTCTGCGGACGTACAAGCATTTATCACTCATTTATCTCTTTTCCAGGACACCTTTCAGATTTGGACCGCCGCACCGCACTTCCTCCGGAAGATAGGTGGGGTGAGACATCGAAACTCTCCCGCAGTACAACACCAGAGAACACGAGTCCGAGAGCAGACCTCGTAAGTGTCGAAGCAGATGCGGAGGCAAGGCGGGGCGCTTGACAAACACAAAAATGGATCACTGACTTCTCAGGGCCTTCTGATTTGCAATTAAAGATTCGGTCATCCCACCGTCATCGCGCTGCTGGGAGAGCATCCGCCATCTAAATGGCATTCGGTGTGTTTTGAATCCTGTGATATTCACCTTACTCTGGCTGATGACTCTTCCAGTGGGTGGCCCAGCACCGTCGACGGTGAGCTTTCCGACCACAGACCCATCACCGCAGAAGCAAAAGTCTGTAACCCCTGTGAGGACAACACATCTGCCCTTCAGAAGGATCTCGCTGCCCACTGC
>MPNV01001653.1:0-64829 GCA_013376435.1 Cyclocybe cylindracea
GGGGAGAGAGAATGTATGCACTCGCACATCGATGTCATTCCGCCCTTACCACCTACTTCGCACGCTTCCGTACATGAGGACGATCCAGTCTCCTGCAGCTGACATTGAGCCGCTTCCCTTGAGAAGTGCTGCAGGGCCCACCCTGCGCCCCATGTCGTCATCCAGCTGCTCCACGACGTCACGCCTGCTGCTTGAGCTCTTTACATACTACAACTGATATCTACCGTTGCTAGACCAAGTCAGCAAATCGGAGTGCGGGGTACCTCAGAGGAGTTTGCGAAGACACTTCGCTGACCTCAAAGGACATTTAATGGTATGAAGCTGCTCATGATATTTGCTCACGAGCCATTCAAGACCATTCCTCTAAACGTATTCGAACAGTGCCGTCGGTCGTCATTCTCTGTCACTCCCATAAATGGAGTATTGAATCACCCAGAGCGAACCCGGTGTTGGAGGTAAGCGACATCCTATTTATAACTCTTTAACGACCACCACTTCATGTAAGCGTATATCTCGACATTCATATACACCGGCATCTCCTTCCCGACTCCGAAACTTTATTTACAGGCACTGTTTCTCTATGTCGTCTCTCTTTGCGCATTGGCTCATGCCCTAGCTCTCTATAAGCACTGGAGGATCGCCACCTATTCGCCGCCGACTCACAAACGCCGACCAAGCAACGAATGAACCATTTCTTGCTTCCAACCTTCCTTCTTGCCCAAAGGCCGAACCTCAACCTGACAACACTTATGAGAACACGAACAAAACTGCACACCGGGTCCAGTCGTTGACGTGCTTTAATACTTTACCCGAGAACTATTCTGTACAGTCCGCTAGAATATATCCCACACCGGCGATTCTGAACCAACATGTTCAGCGATGCGATCGACGCTCGGTCACCACTGTTCTTCTTTCTTAGCGGAGATTTTGGGTGCGTGTAGTTCTTCGTTTATTTGATTAACGGTGCTGGCTCAGTCATGGCGGCTTGAAAGCGTGGGCGGCGCGATTGCAAGACAAACGATGAAGAGGCAAACCGTCTGTTCAACCCGCTTCGACCCGGCTCGTGAGTTCCATTCACCTGTCTGAAGCTTTAGTGTATCACCAAGACTATGTCAGATGCCCTTGGTCACTGCGGTTGGCGGCAACCACCAGAGCAACCCGGAGGTCGCAGTCAGCTTCTCAGGTGGTGGCTTTTCCAGATACTTTGCGCAGCCCTCCTACCAAGCTACTGCTGTCTCCACCTTCCTGACTGGACTCGGAACGAAGCACAACGGGCTCTTCAAGTACGGCCATCTTCTTGGAAGTCTCGTAACGTTCGAACTCACATGAAAAACGATAGCAAAACCGGACGGGCTTATCCTGACGTATCCGCACAAGGTACCGGCTTCCAAGTCGTGGTCGGGGGCCGTATTACCTCAGTCGGCGGTACCAGCGCCAGCTCGCCAACTGTTGCGGGGGTCTTTTCCCTCCTGAACGATTTCCGCCTCTTCAAAGGAAACTCCTCGCTGGGCTTCATCAACCCTCTCATATATTCTACCGCGGTTTCGGGCTTCACCGATATCACCTCGGGCTCAAACCCTGGTTGTGGAACGAACGGTATGTCGAGTATTTCATTTTTCACGGTCGATTGCTTCTCTGAAGTACGATGTTCGCTGCTCCAGGGTTTACTGCTGGGAAGGGGTGGGATCCGGTGAGCACAGCATGACATTCCTTGTTTTCTTAGGCTTCTCATGCGCATTTGTGTGATGTAGGTCACAGGCTTGGGCACTCCGAACTTCTTGGCCCTTCAGAAGCTGGTGTAGACACGTTACCCTATCTACCTCTGTCTTTGTCACTAGTCGACTTGACCAACATATGAGTGTGCGCAAATATCCTGCCAATGCCCCAACGTTTTCCATGTACCCTTTGCGCCCGTTACAAGCCCCTGTCTCTCGAACAAAATGAATTGATTTGTAATATTCGTCCGACGCTTCGGGAGTCAAGGATTTCTATTTTTGACCCCTCTTGACACTGTGCGCCACACAAGCTGACATAAGAATATTCCCGCCTCCGTGACGTCGCCCTCTTCCGTTAGGGTTGCTGGCGTTAATTGTGTCATAGGGGAGGCACATCGCCAAGTTTTTCCGTGTTATCGGGTGGTGAAACATTGAAGGACAATACCTGCTATGTTCGTGGCCCTTCATGGCTACAATTTTCTTGATCGTTGAAGGTTCGTACCTATATTAGTTAATGCCGAATACGTCACAGAATACTTCTACAGTCAGCGTCCACGGTAGTAGCGGGACATCGCGAGACCGGGGGCCAGTCAGTGTCGGACTTTCAAAAGAAGAGCTCTTGGAAACTTCTCCCGAGTGGCACGGCGAACGGCGATGAATGCGGTAAATGCGTGAACTCGGCACGAGATCGTCGAGGATAGAGTATGTTAACAATAGATACCTATAGACTCACGCATTCAGGCCGTGATATGGCGTCTATCTGATAATCAAACATAAGCTTAAAACCTAATATGAAGGTGGCCGATGGGACAGAGGCAACAATATGAGCGAACTCAGGCTGTCCATTGGACGTGAGGTATGTAGTCCTCGGGCTGCGGTCGAGCTAAGTTGAAGGCCGAGGAAATTCTTCCCAACGGCGGTGTACACTTTGACTGCTGCAATATGGACCTGGGTCAATGCGAGAACAAAAGTCTGTTGAGCAGGTCTTCCCCCGCCGACTTCAGCTGTGGTTACACTGAAAAGTTTCTAACAGCAGGGACCAAGTTTCGGTCCGAATCATACTTAGTCAGACTGACATCTGTTCTTCCGACAACGACACATCTTATCAGAAAGTGATATCAGACATTCCACGGTATTGAGTGAACTTCCTTGTTAAGGGAGCAGAAAGCTATTCGGGACGGCGCTACCTGGTTGCCTCCCTTCAGTCAACTTCAATTAGTATTTTGAACCTCGAAAATACCGAAATGATGTGATATAAATACTATCCCGCTCAAAAATCGCACACGCTCAAAAATCGCACACCATGGAGACGATGCTATGCTTCCAGAATTGAACCGTGGGTTGGACAAGAGCAGAAACAGGTATTCCCATACCGTAAGAAGCCCAAAGATACGGTGGTTTCAGAGAGTGATATCTAATCTTCCGGCTCACCGTGCCTTTGCACCGACTTTCTAAATGGGTTCAACGAGAAGTCCTCCTTAGTTCAAATTACATTGCATATGCTTGGAGTGGCCACGCTCTGGTCCGAAGGTATAAGGCCAGTAACATAGGGCCTTGGGGTTCGCCCGTCAAAGAAAGTGATCATGGCGCTCAATCGCAGATGAATCTTCTGAGAGACATGGTGTTATGCCTTCCCATAGTACAACCTGTAACATTAAGATGGTTCCCCCGACCCTGACAGATATCCCAGACACGACACCTCGCAGGGAATCCGAAGGCCGCCGTCCCACTCGTGCAGAAAAAGATACAGGATAAACGGAAGCAGTATAGCGCCCAGAGGACATCGACGTATAACGCAAAGATACAGCTTGAGAAAAATGATCATCGACTAGAGGTAATGGGGCTTCAAGGATGGAACTTCGGCCTGTGTCCTGTCAGAGAGTCATACGTGTCCACCTGCCTCCATCCGTTGTAGAGTGTCGGAATATGTAGGTCCGATGTACCAATCATGAGCGCTGGTGCCTCAAGGCGGCGTCGACCAACCACAGCCATCCAGAGGACTTGATGGAACTACCCGAGCGCGTTCACTGCATCCGTAGGCACATGTCGAAGGGTCACAAACAGCCAGGTCGTCTGTTGGCTGAGAATAGAACACGAGGGACCGAGGAAACCCAAGTCTCAGCCCTGGAGCCAATTTGCCTATAGGAGAAGAGACAAGAGAAAGAAGGCATACATCCAGCTGACTTCCCACGCAGAGGAAGGGCTTCGAGAGGTTTGTGGCTGTAGATGAGACTCTGAATGTTCGCTGTACTGCAATACGGTGTAAAATTGTGGAGTTCGAGCAGATACGCAGCTGACAGAATTTTGAGAGCCAGATGAGACGGTATGGTGGTTAACGGAGGACCATTTGGGTCTAGCCAGCGTGGGAGTATTCCGTGCCGATGTGCCGGCATCTGATATTTGGTAAGGGTCTCGCCACACAACGCGTGATTGAACCGCGTCAGGATCAGCACAACGTCCGGCTTCCCATCCACGCCCACCATCTCGTGTCCAACATCAAGTTTCCATACGAAGATGACTGTTAGAACAGTTAGAAATTTGCTCGGAAACCATCTCTCACCTCTCACTTGCAGGATTTGACCTATAGTTATGTTCATATGACCAACTACGACCTCCTAATCATTGATACGATTGAGACGTCCGAATACATCAAAGGCGATCTCTCAGACGATGGTAAGCTCCATCTTTGACACTGAAAGACAAGGTTCAACCTGTTTCCTTTCAGACGTAGCAATACCAACTCACATGATACCTCCGAATCCCGACGAGTCAGACAGTGGGACACTACTCCTCTACCCTTTTGGCGGCTGTGTTTGACCTGTATTCCCAGTCCTACCGTCTCAAATGCACCCCTCATACCCATACGGAAACCCGAATCACAAGAAGCACCCTGCAGCGAAACCACGAGCAATCTACGATCCACACTCCCGCGCTTTATTTGAGGACATGAGATACGGTGGTGGTGGAGTCAACGGCTCTCTCCGATGGAAGGATCTGGCTCTCGAAGAGCTGCTACCCGTGGACGAAGCAAGAGAAGAAGCCAAAAGGGCGATGCAGGCTCGCAAAATGGCTAGTGGCGCGTCGAACAACAATCCCCAGGCTCAACAACATCCGAACCAAGCTCCTCAAGCACAGCCAGCTGAAGAAGATGACGACGATGACGAAGATGAGAACGATGAAAATGTCAACGAGAGTATTGATGATGACGACGAGGATGATGAGGGCGAGGAGGAGACGGAAGAGGAAGGCGGAATAGACGACGAAGAAAGTGACGAGTATGGCGAGTGAGCACGTGCAATTTTGCTCACCGCATATCTCCTTCCATGGTATTGTTTCGTGGGTTCTCACAAACTCAAACGCAGATGCACAACAAATTTATTGACCAGTTGTGACAGAAGCAACCAACGCATCGCCGAAGTCTTCCTGGAGGGTGCTCGTGGCTTCCGCTTCGTGTTCTACAGTCCATTCATACGCCTCCAGAAGAAGTGCGTCCGTGAGAGGAACGAAGTGCGAGGCTAGGATACGAACGATATTCGTAACTCTTGAAATTGCGGTCCGAGTTGAGACATCGATATTCTTAGGACCGCACAGTAAGTCCGCTAATTTGGGCAGCACGAGGGAAACAACATACATCGTTGACGTTGGAGTACACCGCCTCGGCATCAAACCCTTCCTCCCCTTCTTGTTCGTTTTGTTTTACGTGTTTGCTCACCCATATGTAGCCGTTCAGCCCAAGAATGAGATCGACTCCACATGGTAATGATATAAAATGCGATTTGAGGCGGCGAACCAAAATAGGAGGAACTACGACGAGTTGTCCGTTTCGAAGCTGCCCGCAGTGTCGTCAATTAAGCTTCTGGTGCAAGATTTTTCTTCTTTTTCCGTACCTTGCCATATTTGAGGGATCGGGTATGTAGCGACATAGCACCATCAGCAAAAAAAGCCTGCACCTCGGCTACAAGCAGATCGCCTTCCTCAAAAAATCCTCGCATTTGCAGTTCATCGCTTTCTAATTTACGGCGCTAAAATTTCATGGAAAGCGATGACGACGTCAGCTCTGACAGGGTAAGAATGATGAATGGGCAATCTGCTAACTTGTACGCCCCCTGGCAAGTTTACAGACGACAGCATGAGGACAGCGTCCTGTCTCGAGTTTGCGTCGACTTTCCATCTCCGAGGCTGTACCTGTAGCGAGGTCACCTCCAGATGATGTCTCGATGCCCGGAAAGACAGACGGTACCTCTGTGATCCGTCCCACCACAAGGTCTCCCACTTCCGGATTATATCTAGAGCAAGTCTGATATAAGAATGACAGATGCGAACGCAATCGTGCAGTATCTCCGTTCTCACCGACTGCGAATTCCCCGGACGGTGACTAGTTTGTTTACGCGCTCAACAGTGCCTGCGACAGATGCGATGACCTCCTCGTTGTCCACGTATGTTCCGTGCCCACTGTTGCGCAGCAGCGGCTAGTCAGATTGAGGAGACGGTTAAAAGACAGTTTAAGCGCGATTACTGACCGCATGAATGCTTGCGAGGACGTGAGATATTCGCCTGGGCAGGTCAATTTGGAGTCTTGAAGGCCAAAATTGTGGAGGTCGTCCACATCCATCATGTCCTCCTTTGTGTCCGGATGATGACGAGTATGCGCATAGCTCGATTGTTGAAACGCGGCCGGGAATGAAGTGAAGGATATCATGGTGTGGTGGAAAGAGTGGTGAGCCTGATCCATTTGTCGAGCACGGTTGTGCTGACCCGGTTTATAGGGTTAGGGGTTATACAATGCTACGCTCCATCACTTGTGCATATCCTCTAGGAGGCAGATTCACGAAATCCCGGGCGCCACATTAAATCTCGAGGCACAAAGACTTCGAACGGTATGCATTCTCATAAACTTCTGATGCGTCCGTGGCGGTTTGAAGTTCATCTGCAAGAGTAAAATAAATTTCAAGTGTTGAAGGAGTCACTGTCCACAACTCACTCACACTTCAATTTGACTGTACGGGATTCTCAGTGGTGTGGATGTAACTATAGTCCCGAAAAATTTCCATACACATGTACATATGACTGTGGAAGCGTTTCTATGCTCAGAAGGGTTAAACTCAAATGGCCGCTTCGAATCCACTTGACGGTCGATCGTCAACTGACAAAGGAGGTTTCCAACTTTAACTTTTTGAAGCGCTGAAGCGGTCCGATCAAAGGCACGGTCGCTCGGCGTGCACGAATGACGACTTGCAACAACAAAAGGCTTTGATAGATACGGACGCAACGCAGGCTCTGGCTCTCCTAAATACACAGATTACAACCGTTGCCCACCTCACCACCCAAGGATGATGATACAGATCTTAATCTGATATAGGCTATAAGCCTATCACGAGATTCGGAATCTTCATCTATGGATGTGGTTTTTGTGATTGAGATGATGCCTTAGCTGATGCATGCGCCAAACTGTTCTAACTAATTTTGGGAGCGCGCCCGCGCCAGGGCACCCGACAGTGGACAATCCCGCGCGGAAGGTAAATCCCGTGAGCAAAGGAGCAAAAGACCTCATGGATACCAGGGCATGGCAATGAAGTGTTTCAACATTTAGGAGGAAAGAGACTTCTATTAGATCTACGATGAGATGATGCAAAGACAGCAGAGAGGTCAAGGCGTATGCTACAATGAATACAAGGTGGGTGACCGTAGGGAGACAATGTCAAAAAGAGGAGCGGAGGGAATGACGGAGTCAAATTCTACAAGATGGATATCGCCTGGTGTTTCCCTGAATCATGAATAGGCGATTAGCGAGGAGGTGATCCGGTACGTTAGACTGGACTCACGGGTAGCAGGGTCGCAGGTTACTTGTACGAAAGGAAATAAGCCGAAAGTGCAGGAAGGTCATTCGAGCCTGCGTCAGAGTAGCCTTGACGGCGCGAGCCGTTAAACTTGAGGACGACGACCGGACCAGCCCAGGGCTTTTCAGCAGCTCCAGACGTGATGTGGAAGATAGCCCGGTTGACCGGGTTACCCTTTTGGAGGAGCTGAGGTGCATACCAAAGATGCAAGGGGAAACGGAGTGGTTCGCCGTTCAGTCCTTGTGTTAAAACAATGGACTGGATTTGGTTGTCGCCGAAATGGGCGTCAAGAACGGGGATGGGGCACATTCCTTGCGATGCTTTCGGGGAGGGCCGGCAATTGACAGTGACGATTCTTGGGCGCTCTGGGTGAATTGTGGCGTCAATCAGCAAAACTTGGTGTAATATGGACCTCGTACTCACCTTCCTCCGGAGAGAACAAAATAGCGGAGACGGTGACAAGCTGCGGCTCGGCAGGAGGGGGAGTTGCGATCATGTTGACCGTGTTGTACGAGCTCGAAGGACTCTGCGCCGGGATGCATTCGCGGCGGTGGCGTGGCCAGTCCTGGTGGATGTGTTCTGGAGAGCAATACCAAGCGCTCTGGCAGCGGCTGCACCACATAGAAGTGGGCCTGCAGCATAGGGTGCACGGGTGGTTGATGAGAGGAACGGCGTGCATGACGAACTAGGCGGACGACGGAAGCAACGCGAAAGAAGACCGGATGATTTTTGGGGAGAAGATGGAGTTCTCGTCGCCGAATCGACGCGCTTTTAATATGTGGACGAGTGGACAAGATCTAAAGGGTTTCGGTCCGTGAATCGACACCAGTGTGTGAACGCGTAGGAACTGCGTGAAACAAGATGCAGGGGCCAAGTTTGGTCAAGGAAATCGCGATCTACCGCGATCAACTCCAGAAGGGTAATTGTTTACATGTTCAAAAAAGAAAGCTGGTTCAGGCACGGAGACGGTCAGTCTAAGGACTGCAGCTCGTGGAACTCGAGATGCCACAAATCGGGATCAAATGTCCGACACACACACGACAGGCTCAGCAGCACCTTTTGCCGTCCACTGTTCCCTTTGTGTGCGATACAATGACTTACGCTATGTATGTTCGCCTCCTCCGGCGAATGGATCTCGATACATACAGGATATCCTCTGCTGGACATCCCGGAAAGACACAGGAGGCGCGGGCGCGTATTTGAGTCAATACATCACCATGCATCACATACACCGTTGCTCGGCGCCAGCCAGTGTAGAGATCTGCATGCAGGAAAGAGAGTCGTCTCCATGACCAGAGTGACCAATCACACCACATCAAATGTCGAGCGGCAGGCGCCGGCCGGCCGATTCAGTTTGTCGGCATGTGACAACTGTCACGCCTCTCCTCCGCTCCCAATACCAACACACCAAAATGTCCGACGATGAGATGAATATCGATGACGGTACTCCAGTTTATCACAATTATGCGCTCTGGTCTAATTTGCCTTGCCAGTGGCGTCGGGAGGCGCAGTGAGGAGGCGAGGCAGAGGTTTCCAAAATGCTGGTATGAATTTGTGCTGCATCCGCGTCGAGCCATGACCAACTGCCAGGGCCTGTAGGAGGAAACGACAGCACCATCGCTGCAGAACAAACATACGACCGCGTAGAAAGCGCGCAGACCAAGGATGCCGACACCCGAGCGGCTCGATGTGCGTCGTTTGTTCGTTCAAAGGCAGCTTTCCCGCTCACCAAATATCAGCCGTAGAAGGATGGATTGTCCTTGTAACAAACGTTCACGAAGAAGCGACAGAGGAGGACCTGCAGGACAAGTTTGGAGAGTTTGGCGAGATCAAAAACCTGCACTTGAACCTCGATCGTCGTACGGGCTATGTCAAGGTACGCGTCTTTCTTGTTCATCAGCTTTCAACCCCTGACTCGTCCGACTCTCGTATTCCTCTTGTCTTCCATTCTCGACTTCTAGGGCTACGCGCTGGTCGAATACGAGACAATGACGGAGGCTCAAGCTGCAATCGACGGTGCTTCAGGAACACCTCTCCTCGAGCAAGAAGTCCAGTGCGACTATGCTTTCGTTCGGCCACCACCCACAGGCCCCAAGAAGGGTAGATCTGGACGGGGACGCAGCGCTAGTCCCAGCCGAAGAAGATGAGAGTAATATTGTTTTTGGTAGTTGTAGACCATTGTAACTTGCCTAATTTTGCTCGAATGTGCTCTCTCTTTCAATGAAATTATCGAACTGGTGTGATCATCTTCCAGCGATATATCTGTTCTACTGGCTCCTACTGCCTCGTGGAGGGTGCAGGTCGTCGTGCATGGTGTCCTCGTTGTTTGTTGTCCAAAATCGTCGACAGACAACTTTCGTTCGCACGGTGTTTGCTTCCTGCGTCAGCGCTGCCACCTCGTCTTCTTGCCAGCCATTGAACGCCTCCTCAGCCAACTGACCATGGGTGCTGCTTCACGCTCAGAGAGCGAGGACTCTACCCATCCTCTGCCTAGGAAGAACGCCAAGGCGGATGCTACCACCGACGAGGCCCAGTCTGGCGACGATGGAAGTGAAAATGGCGAGGAATACGAGATTGAAGAAGTCCTTGACGCGAAACGCGGATATTTTCCCGACGTAAGTGCCCCTCAACCTGGACTCGACTCGTTTCTGACCCAGATGACGCGTTATAACGCGTTTTAGGGCCGTATAGGGTACTTCGTGAAGTGGAAAGGGTACGGACCTGAGGACAACAGCTGGGTCGACGAGAACGACGCTGTGTAAGTTTTTCTACCCGCCCTCATCCTTCAAGCTCTCAATGGGAGCACCAGCAACGCTGGGGACCTCGTAGCAGAGTTCTGGGCGAAGAACCCAAACAAAAAGAAAAACGCATTCCGCAAGTCGGTCGATAAGAAGGAGAAGGAGAAGACGGCGTCTCCGAAGAAGCCCCGCAAGTCCGTGCCAGCGGATGACAGCTCCGACGCTGGTGTGACGACCACTGCCAAAAAGCGGGGCAGGAAGCCTATCTCTCAGAAGGTAGGCTCGGAGGATGAGATGGACGTCGACCAGCCCGAGACACGGGCGCCAAAGAAGGCGAGGAAGAATGCGAATGCGGCAGCTTCCAAGGCGAGCAAGAAGCGCTCGAAAAGCCCAGAGGAGAGGGCGTTGGTCAGCATGGAGCAGTACATGCATCTGGAGGACTGGGAGGGCCTCGTCAAGTCAGTCGATACGGTCGAAACCTTGTCTGGCACATTGGTCGCCTATTTCACTCTGTAAGTTTTTTCACTGGTGCTCCACCTAAACCATTGTTACTCACTTTGGTTTGATACAGCAACAGTGGTGAAGCGGCTATGGAGAAGACAGAGATCTGCCGAGAGCGTTTCCCTCGAAAGGCAAGTCAAAACGTCGGGTGTTCGTCGACTTTTCTGACTTTGCTATCCTAGCTGTTTGATTTCTACGAAAGGAACCTCAGGTGGAGAGCTGCCGACGAAGAAGAGGCTTAGGCTCTGAAACATCGCATTGGTCCTATGACCTCCTCTCTTGAGCAATCTACCAACAGTATTTTCTTTTTTTTAGTTTCTTGAAAGCTCTTGCACGAAGGCGGTCAAAACTTAGATGGTCTCGACCACCGAACGAGAGAAACCCGGTCTTCTTTTCTGTCCCTTTTAATACTTGTAGGTCCACCGTCCCATGTACTTTCTCTTATAAGTATCCAGCGTGATAGTTTTCGTCTCTTCTCGGGGCTCTGTTCCAAATATCGACCTGTTCCATTTTCGTCCAGTATATCTCGGTCTCGGGCTGTGACACTGGTCCGGAAAGATCTGTGGACGACCTCACCTGCCCGGCCGAAATCATCCGTCCATCGCAGGATGGTGACCCGAAAAGACTAGGTGCATCGTGTCACGGCTTTCAAGGATCAGAAAGCGAGAAGGAAAGACCCTAATTTCCAATTTGAAAGGGGGTACTTGGGTCTTCTGCACAAAAGCGACGATTCAATATTGCTGATGAACGCCCCACCGTTCACACGGAAGTCTATCGTCTTTGAGGGTGTACTGTATTTCTTTTTCAAGGCCTGGCCAAGTGCGCAAGCTGTATGTGTACGTCCAATTCTCACCGTGCTCCCCAGTTTTTTAAATTTCCCCCAGATCCAGGAAATCCATCAAGATTCGAGGTGCGTCCTTCCTTCATAAATGCTCTAGGATCTACCCTCGGAAGGAGGGGGTGATCCGGAAGGGGGTGCTTCGCTCAATTGATGAAAGCGAGCACGTCGCGCCCATCCACGCGAGCTAGGAGGCAGAGGTCTCCCAAAATGTCTCGACGCCGACGTCGTGCTCGCTCGCGTGGTGCATAGCAATCGAGGCCACGATTTGCGACGCCGCGACGCCGCAAGGGTCGACGGGACTATATTTGCAGAGACGAGTGTTGTCGTGAGGCGGAGGGAGGGGGAAGGGGAAAGCGGACACGTTCCGCACGCAGGGCTGTAAGGTTTGACCCTGAATTTCGACCAAGTTCTCCATCACCCAATCTCATATGTGGATGATCGATCTTCTCCACTGTGTGGGCGCTGAAGTGGGACCGCCAAGGATGTGTCTCCCACCTCTCTGAATCAACGACCATTCAAGGGAGTCAGACAGATGTCAGGCTCATTTGTACAAGCCTTTTCGGCCTTTTTTTTTGACCTCTTCCTTGCGGTTATCCCGGAGTAGTTACTCTTTAAATTCGGTCAGATATGTGGCTCCTATTGATAGTTATCAGATAGTGTGCCTGCCTGCCTGACTGGATGAGTGGCTTACTTGAGGGCGGCCGTCCCGCCCTCGTCTAGACTGTCGCATTCCAACGTTCAATGGTCAAACGTTCAACCCTGGTCTGATCCTCCTGGGGCAGGTATCGTTCATGATTCCAGAGCTAAACCTCGTCAAGGTGACTTGAAGCTTGTCTATTGTCAATGACGCCTTTTAATTTGGGGGTGCTCCCGAAGCCAATTGAGTAGAATCATGAATCATGATGACTGGGACCACTTGGGAAGAAAATGAGTCCGTCCCACCCCTCATGACCGTCGATAAGTCTGCAAGAATAACAAGCTTGCCCATTCTATGATATATGACACCAGCGGGATGTCGATAGCAATCAGGATGGCCGCATCTAGCAAGGGCGAGTGATGTTAATGGACAATGACGGGCCCCGTGCCACTAAGATAAAGAGATTTCGTCGAGGGTCCGGGATCATTAGAGCATAAAAACAGCCAGCCAACTCCCCAAAGGCGTTGACGGATATTGACCAGCAGGAAATGAGATTTCCGGTCGTGTAGTATAGACAATAGGCCAGCGGCTAGTTTTGTCTATCTCTGCAAGTGAGGAGTCGAATTTAGCCCGAAGGGCATAGGGTGGCGTCGGAACATACTATGTTAAGCCTGCGATGATTGGAGGAGTTTCAAAGAGAGAAGCAGAGAACTCTCAGTCCGGTAAGGAGATGGTACCATGCTGTCGGCAGAAATGGCTGTCGTCAAGTGGGATATCATTCCATCAGTTTAATGCAGAAACTTCAAGGTGCATCCAATTCAAGGCTGCACTGGAATGAATAGGAGTCCGTACCGAGCCTTCCTGACGTATTTTGTTGGCAGGAGACCCACGTTAGACTACCGTTGAACTACAGGGCACTCGGGGAAGACGTAGGGCAAGAAAGACGCCAGTGGGCGCTTGACAAGGCGGTGTTCACGGAGGCTGAATGGTGAAACCGTCCACAATCTCAGTTAAGGCTGATGACAAAGGTGCCATGTGCTAGCAAACCCAAAGCATAATTCTGGACCGAAGTGAAGTTTCATAGCAATTTGCCGTCGCGTTTTTGGGTATACCCGCTGGACCAGGATTGGATTTAGAAGTTCTGCGCACCGGAGCAATCTTTGGTTAGCGATCACTGACCTAAGAATGAGTCGTAAGTAAAGAAGAGCTCGCTCCCAATTGCGTGGTCAATCAGTCCAAATAACTCCTTGGAGATCATTCGGACTCAAGCGAGTTTTTTCCAACATGCGCTGGAGTCATCACCGAACCACAAACGCTGGAAGCAGCCACGAGCGCCACACAAGTGCAGGTTCGACCAAAGCTCGGAACGAGCCCTGAAGCGCGCCAAAGGTGACGGAACCCGTCACATTCGCGGAGATGAACATAGAAGAAAGAGTTGGTACAACCTCTCGGAGCGCCATAGGACAAAGACTTCGAGGTGGTCAAGGCACAGGTCTGCCAGCAATAGTACTTCAGGTAGATGAGCCAAGGCTGTACGGAGGCGCTGAGTGAACGCTGATCAGGCCCACGATACCAGATTCGACTCCAGGGCTGTCGAGCAGGCGAACTAAGTGGACTTTCGTGGTCCAATTTGGCACTGGTTCGCGTCGTGGACAAAACTAAATGCGTAACCGTGCAAGAACGCGAGTAACGGGGCCGATCGAACCTGTTTAGTGCGACGTACAAACAGAAGGTACTGTCGTCGAGCATGGCCAGCTTAGTTGACAGATGCGAGACGAACAAATTGATGTTCGCTTATGGCCCTTCCCTTAGTTCTTTGTTCGGGTCCCTGGGGTACTCACCCTGACTCCCGCTGACATAAGCACGCAAACTCGGCCTCTTCCCATCTTTGGAGACAGCGCGAGCGCCAATGTCGGGCGTCTGTGCACACCCCTACCAAGTGAAGCGCGTAAGGAATCAAAAGTAGGCTATTTAAATATAAGAGTTTTTTTTAAATAATTTCTCGCTCAATGGCACTCTCGTTGACCATAGAACCAAGGCACACCAGAGGCAGCAAGGAACGATTCGGGGCAGTCAACTACACGCAACGGATATTTCAGCCCTCCCATAAGGATCCTAGAATACAAGAGCTCAGTTGTTTGAAGCGCAAACGACTGAGGGGGAGAACGAGTCGAGTCCGCTGTATAAGTATATAAGTACTGTGAAAGTAGAATGTACTGTACATATCTACAAGTAGGTAGGTAGCGAGAAAATGTATCATGTGGACATAATCCTGACAGAACGGAAAGGGGAATATATACTGGGTAGTGTACAATGCACCGTAAAGAAATGGATAAGTAGAAAATATACCGGAGCCATTCGTACGACGAGCATTGCGAGAGCGCCGAGGCGGCGGGCACTTAAGTCTGGGTATGGACACGCCGAGCTCGTGTCGCGTTTGCCCGCGGCAATCCAACACTAGCAACTAATAATGCATTGTTTGTCTACAGTCAAACCCCTCTTAACCCATACCTCTAGCAAACCATACACTCCCATAACCCATAGGTTTTGTCAGCTACCAAACCAAAATTTACACCAAAATTGACCTCTCATACCATAACCTCCCATAACCACCCTAGGCCGTCTACTGAGGGGGTATGGGTTAAGAGGGGTTCGACTGTACCTTCACTGGAAGCAATCAGAATAGTGAACGACCGATGATGGCGAGGGAACCGACATCTAGCGTACCCTGAAGGGTGCACGATCTCTCATGACGTTGATGTCATCCCGCGGCCTAGGGCTGGGTGAGTTGGGCTTTTCACAAAGTAACCAACGGTGAGTTGGGTTGGGCAGTCTGTTGAGGTGAGATACCTAGGTTACTAACCGTGAGTTGATTATATCATCATTTTGGAGCAGCGGGGCATTTTCTTGGGATAATAGGGCAAATTTTGGATTTATTTTACATTGTAGAGAGGGGATAATTAAGCAATAAGAGTGAGATTCTACCATATCACGCCTTTGGCTTAAGGAAATCCAAAACCATCCATGCACCTGGCTTCCCAACTGGCTCCAACCGAGCTGTTGTGCCTCCCAAACCTTCCTGTCGAGCCCTGGACCCATCAATGTTGACGTTCTTGATTAACGCCGCAAGCTTCGGGTCTTCAAGCTTGATGTAATCAGCAATGCTAATGCAGTCAGATGTCCGAAATACTAAGGGCGCCAGAGTGCCTTGTCAACATGGTCAGCTGAGATTGTCTCGTCAAGGTCGTATGGGTCTGGGTGGTTGAACCATTGCGCCGCCAGAAGTGGTTGCCGCAACGGCATTGAGGAGATGGGCGAGAGTGACATCCCCCCCCAGAATAAATGAACTTGTCGCGTAGGCCAAGTAGAGCCTTTACGTCGGTTTCAGAGAACATTTTTGGAGAATGTTGAGCTTTGTCATGATACAGTGTGGTCTCGAGAATATTTTTTTGCAGAGAGAGTAGTCTACGCGTCGTCAATGCACGCCGTTTCTATATTGAGTATCTCACAGTATATCACAGGCAGTTTTTGAGCCCCCGACGTGAGTTGGGTTAGTAACAGGTAAATAACGTGTGATATACTGGTATGTTACTAACATCCCGGTATAAAACCCAGCCCTAAGATTCCCGCCCTTCCTCTTGCCTGCGGCGCCGGCACACTAAAAATGTCCCTGACTGATTGCCGGCAGGGTCCCGGCCCCGACCTTTCCGCCTCATAAGCCGGGTTAGCGGAAACACGTTGGATTGTCTGCAAACCTTCGGATATTCATCTTCTGAAAGTGTGTGCCACAGCAGATAGATTTTTGTGAAGAAGCAAGGGCGGGATAGCCCGAAACAGGACTGCAGACCCCAGGTACCCAGTCCGTCGGGGTTGATGGCAGGTCCGAATAAGCGAAATGACAAAGACGTCCATCACAATTGACTTCGGCAACGAAGCTGGCCACGGTCGACGACAGTAGAAGGGGGTCTGGAAAAACGGAAGCCACAGAAAATACGGTCGTCAGGGAGTTAGAGGGTAGCTTTTCGGGTCGAGGCGTTGGGAATTTTGTACCTCAGGCTTTCCCAGGAGATTTCCCCGCGAGCTCGGACACCCCTATCGACCTGGGCTTTTCGCCCCGCAAAATTCAAATTTACTGGGCCAAGGCTTGCCTTTGTTACCGCCTCGATTCCCATTTACGTCGAGCGGAACCAAAGCGGAAACAAATCGCCTGCTTTCCGCTTGACCGTGATCGCCGTCGACCTGTGACACAGTAAAATCGCACCAAATTGCTGGAAAATCCGTATGCCAGTTCTGTTCGAGGTCCGAAGGATATCTCCTCTCGGGTATCACGAAAAGTGATACCGATAAGAGGAAGAATAATAATTTCACATTCGCGTTCATTTATCAGATTTATTGTCACCTGAGGTCATGATCTTGCGCAATGACTCGGAGGCGGCCAGAATAGGCGTGGAAGTAGTTCACGAATGCAGGGGATCCAGGTATGACTACTGGCAGTTCCCTGGAATAGTAGTGACATGCAGCACCTAATCATGCTGCTGCAGATCGTCTGCTCCACAACATGAGAGTTATTTTCTTGCATTGGTAAGTTTGGGAGGGATTCCCGACGTCGACGACCAGAAAGTATCAAATTTCCTCGAGGGCGATCAGCAATTTTGCCCATTTGTGGAACTTCAGGAACTTTGCATACGGACGAGGACTGCCTCTCGAAGTCGAGGTGTCTGACTTATCTGCTACTTGATACTTTGTTAATGCCATAATTATCATGTCTCTATGGCTCAGAGACATCGCCGACGTGCTTACCCATATCAACCTTTCTCAATTTCTGGCTGAAACTACTTCAACGTAAGTAACGGGTGGTCTCGTTCGTTCTATTCACCCGCAGAGAGCAAGTACCACGTATGTCATCTGGCTCCCTTTGACAGATCCGATGGTGGACGGGATTGATCCACCTTCCATTCCCAACTAACAGGCCAAACCTGGTTTGAGGAGAAGAGTAGACGCAACCAGGCAACATCCCATTGCACCAAGCCACGCATTAGAAATTCGGAATCGGCCTAATAAGGGGAAGCGCTTGCGGGCGCTTGCTGCTTGGGGGTGAGAGCGGTCTATTTTTAGCCTACAGATGCATAATCGTGCACATGAACGGAATGCAAAGTGTTGATCATAACTGCAGTCGGCAAATTTTCAACTTGACTTGTGGCTGCTGTAAAAGTTCCATGGGTATGTCACGACTGCCATCTCGAACCCATCTGCTGATAGGGGAAAGGAAGGAATGCTGACGCCTCTCGATCGTGGTGACATCTACGCTCCTAGTACATTTCCCGACCTGCCCGGAGAGTGTGCTTCTATCAGGATATGCACCGCGCTACTCGACGCTCAGAGAAATCAGTCGTTACCAAAGTTCCAAAGCAACGTAGAATCATAACATAGTCCAGGAATAGGACTGACCGCCGAAAAAACGGGCGCTTGTCGCAGTGGGATGACGACTGAGGAACGGGGTTCCTAGAATAGTGAAAGATCAGGAAATCTTATCACTATCACAAATTCTGCTGTGCGCAGTAGTCACAGCATTTATACCCATATGAGCAGCTCGCGAGCACGAGGCTATCATGTAAAGACGAAGACCCAGATGGGATCACCGACAAGCTGTAGTGAGGTCCTGCCGCGGTTCCGGTTTCGGAGCGCCGAAATATGACAGCTCAGCGAGGTAAGTAACCTCGTGCCGGAGGCTTAGAAACGCACTCTGTATGCTGCAAGCGCTTCGCGTTCGAGGGCGTTTGGTCTTCATCCGGAAATTCGGATGCCGACGTCGGGAGAAGCATCGCGGAAGTTGACTCTTGTTTGTGCTTGTGGACGCCCTCTGCAGCATCTGAGCTCAAGGCTCCGGTTTCTCTTGTAGTACCAAAATAAATAGGAAAATTTGTCCCACGTAGGCAGGCATCGCTGAGATCCCCTGAAGTTGATTCACTTAGTGTGAATGGACGATTGCTATACTATTCTAAATCAAAGTATCAGCCGCAGAGATCAAGCGCACGCGTAACCAAGCGAGGTCATGGTCCGTTTAGCACCTTACAGAGCAGCGATTGGCTGTCGGACAGAACGTACACGTAGACGGGCGACTTCCGAGAGGCGATGAGATTGTACGCACGACCCCGCGTACGGTGCACTTACTTCTCGAGCATCAAAGCGGTGCCGTCGACCCTTGCTAAGCTTTACGTAACTGTCGATTGCTCAAAGTCTGGGCATCATCTTGGACTTGAAAAAATCTCCAGGTGAACCCCTTGTTTAGCCTGAAACTGCTCGAATGAAGACGACTGTTCAGAATTTCAGATCATCGCGATCATGGCAGACGAAGCCGAGAAAATATGAAGTTGTATTGATATAGGGGATCCAGAGTTATATGAACGAACATACTGATGCAAAATATGTTGAAGAAAACTAATTTAACCACAAGAACGAAAACGAGTATGGATAACTGAAGTGAAATTGCGAAGATGCTCAACATCCGTGGTACATCATGCATATAATCTATCACCATAACTTAATGCGCGTTATATCATTAATCCTCCTACAGCTCTTCGTGGCGAACTTCCGCAGGTGTCTCCAACGGAATATCCTTGAGCGCCTGCTCGACTTGGACTTTGTCCTTCCCAATTACGACTGTTGACGCGTCAAAAATGCCCTCTTCTTCGGCACGCTTCGGTGTGTCGTCGATAGGCAGGATCTTGACTTCTTCCGCGTTTTCCTTGACGCCTAGCACACCTGCTCCTTCGCCAACCTTCTTCGCAATCGTCCCCTCTTTGACACCCTTCTTCACCGAATTGAGATCTTCACCCCGGAGGTCATCCCTCCGCCTCTCGCCATCATTCACAGAGAAAAACCCATCGCTTTCCTCATCCTCAGTGCCTGCAGCCCTCAGGCTAAAGGCGCGAGTAGCTCGGCTGCGAGTATTGGCCAGTGAGAAAAGGAATCCGCGGACGACGTCTTGAAGGTCCGCATTGAGAGCATCGAGAGCAGGGATTAGCGGGTCCTCGGGTGAAGCAGGCTCGGTGGAGGTGCCCTCTTGCATCTCCTTGGCCGTTTGCAAGAAGCGTTCAGGGACTAAACAAAATTGGCGTTAGGTGTAAGAATGACGGACGGATGGAATACGGACCTCGCATAAGTTCGTGGTACCGCTGCCAATCATTGTAGGTGACGTCCTCGAGCCAGGCGTAGTCCAAACCGAGATCACCCTGAGCTTTCTGAGCGATTGACTTCACGTCAGTGTAGATCCTCATGACCTGCAAAAGGCGTTATTCAGTCTTCCGAACCCAACTGACCTTATAACATAACCCAAAAGCTTACCTCAGCGCCTTCAGTCTCCCGAATACTAACATACCACTCATGCACATCGCTCTCGAGCTTCCTTACAACCTCTCCGAAACGCTCCTCGACTTTGCCGACGACCTGGGCCCACTTCTCTTGCTCCTTCTTCACTATCGCCTCGCGCATCTCCTTCGTCTCCTCTTCGCGCTGCTTGATGGCAGCATCAGCATCAGCACGACCGGATACCTTCCAGTCAATACTCCTCGCCTCAGCCTTGCGCAGCCAGCCGGAGAGACCCAAAAGGAGACGCTCGCCATCTTTCTGAACCCCATTTATAATATCCACACCAAGCGGCCTCTCGTCCTCTTCTTCTCCCTCTGACTTCTTCCCAATATCCACCTTGACTTTCCCGGCCATCTCATGGACGTACGTGACCGCCTGATTTCTCACAGCCGAAATCACCTCTTGCACCTCGACGTAGCCCTTGGCCACGCCTTCATCGAGCTTGGCAAACCACTTGTCGTGTCGCGCGGTGATGCCGGCCCGCTTGGCCGCGACGGCTGCCAGGCGCTCTTCCTCGGAAATAGGGTCCTCAGGCGGCGCGGGTTCGCCTTGCTTGATGGACAGGTCAATCTCCACGTCGCTTTCGAGCACATCTGCGGACGGCGCGGGGTCTGAAGAAGCGACGCCAATGTCTCGAAGGAAGTCGTCGAGGTCGAGGTCGGAGTCGGGTTCTGGGATAGCCGAAGGAGTAGCGGAAGAAGGGGTGGTGCTCCCGACTGGTAGTATTTCCTCGCTCGGGGGCACCTTAGGCGGGACAGCAGTTACAGAAGGAGCCTCAACGTTCTCGGTGGTCGACGTAGGTGTGACCTCTCCAACTGGTATCTTGCCCTCGAGTTCCTCCACCTCAGGGACGACAGGAATCACACCTGCCTTGGTCCTCTTGACATTCTTCGCGGGAGCTTCAACTGTTTCCTCGGGAGTAGGCACTGAAGGCTCAGGCTCGACGACAGCCAGAGGCTCCTGCTCTGATTCGACTGTGATATGAACCGGAGCGGGTCTCGAAGAGCTTTCGGCAGAAACGACGTGTGTAGGCTCCGGAATGGACTCTGCCGTCTGGATATCCGGTAAATCTTCAACAGCCGGTGCTTCCTTCGTCTCAACAGACGCATTGCCCTCAGCAACCTTGTCCCAGATCTTGCTGACATGTGGATCGACGTACGCCCTCCTCGCAACACCCAGTTCCGTCAGACCTCTCTTGATCAAAGCGCCGCCGATGTCGGTGGCCTGGATAGCGAAGGCCTTGGAGTGCTTCCAAGCCGTGCAGAGCAGGGGTCGTGCCGCAATCCATGCGTCTTTCACGATCGGGTGGACGTGCTCGTTGTAGGCCTGGTACAATCCCACGACGTATGTGGAGGTTGTTTCGACAATTCGCCTCGCGTGTGGCTGGACAACGCGGACGTAGGGCAGCACATGGCGAACGTAGAGTTCATGGCCCTTCAGATTGAGAGTCGCATATTGCTTAGAGACGGGTTTGGAGACGTAGTGGGCGAAGTACGCAGAAGCTCTCTTCTGGAGAGGCTCTAGCCGTGGTTGGACGTAGCGCACGTATCTCGGTACGACGGCCGATTCGTAGTACGGCTTTAACGTATCCGTATACAGAGGTACGAGCTTCTTCTGCCACAGGTCTTTGGCGATCGTGTAAGTTCGCACGACGTATGGCTTTGTGGTGGTGATGACACGTTGGACCGGGGCGAGGTAAGGTTCCAGGTGGGTCTGGGCAGAGGCGACGTACGGCTCAGAGACGGTTTGAGTAAAAGTAAGGGTGTGCTTGAGAGGTGGGAGGACGTAGGGCTCGAGGAAGTAGGTGCGATAGTTTGACAAAGAGGTGCAAAGTGCTGGTTCCGGTGTGTAAAGTGGTGGCGAGTTGAAGATGGGGTTCGGTCGACATGTGTAGAAGGAATAAACGGTGAAAAGGGCGAGTGAGAGGAGGAAGAGCCGGTCTAAGAAAGGCTTCGGCCGGTGTTTCTAAGCAAGTGTCAAAAGTTGAACACGCAGTTCACAAGACTGACGCACCACAGGCTTTTGCTGATTTGGAGCTGGAGGTTTCTGCTTCGCCGGTAACGGCGCAGCTTTACGGGTCTGTATATCATAGGTTAGAATAGCACGGACGACGTAGGTTTGAAGAAGGTTGAGCAGTCGTCTGAGCCACGTGAAAGTTGGCAATCACTCGGTGAGACTGTCGCCCCCAACCAGTCTGGTAATAGAGCCACAGTTGTCACCAACAAGAAAGCTCCAGGTTGGAAAGAGAACAAAGGTGGAAAATGGAAAGATTGACACGAACGCTCACATTCGTACTGTTAGCATTCGATGTTGAACTTGGTGGCGGTGGCTTAGGTTGTTTCTTCGTCGGTATTGGCTGTGAAGATGACGAGCGCGACGCGAGCGCTGGCGCAGCAGGCTGCTTGCGGTTTACGACCATGGTGGTCGGTCTGAGGTGGTTGTTGTCGTGGATGAAGACGACGATGACGAGACTCGGAACTTGTGTTTGGCCGTGCTTGGACTTATGTTGACCGCGACGCGGCAAGTTGATGTCACACGCGATGACAACCCTGACCGCATCCGAGAGGTTCGCCTTGAAAGACGACGCTCACGACAGCGTTCATGGGCGCAAGCGCAGCCGCACGTCCAGCGTCAACGTACAGGCTGGACCTTCGTTCAAGAAAAGAAAAAAAGGCGTAATGGTATGTCTGTATTCTTCTGATATTTTTAAAGTTGACAAGGTCCCCTGTGTAGTCTGCTTTTGAGACTCCCCATCCCACGCTGGAAGGCCAGAGCCAGGCCTTCCAGCTGCCCTCTTCGAAACCGCAATATTCTCCGACTTTTTCGCCTGTTCCGAAAACTACAGGCAAGACTCTGTCGCCTCCTCCAGCGGATTTGCGCGCCGAACATATAGCAAGCAATCGCACCACCTCACAGGGCCTCAAGGAAAATGCGAAGGACCATCCAAGAGCACATTCAGGCAAATTGCATCGTCACTCGTAAGAAATTTTATTTAGTGCATATATGCGCTAACTTCTCCATAGTTCGAGGACTTTAGCTTCAACGACGTTGAACTCGGGCGGTATGGTACCTTCAACCGCAAACCCGCGCTCGAAAAGGCGACAAAGCAGATCGACCTCTCGATCTTCTACTTCGTCGCGCTCGCGCGCAAGCAGCAGAGATTCTCGCCCATCTCACACCCACAAATCCCGGTCCTCGCGTGCGTCTCTCCCGGTTCCAACTCTGCAAACCACGAGCCAGGCGAATCCGCCAAAGCTTGACCTTTTGACCTTGCCCAAGTCTCATTCAAAGTCAAAAGCCAAGTCAAAAGCCAAGCCAAAGCTAATCTTCTCCGCCTCATCGCCCGTCGCGCCCGCCCTTCTTGCGAGTCCATTCGTTTCGAGAGCATCTTCGCCTGTTGAATCCCCCAAAGAACGGCGGGAGGTGAAAGTAAAATACAAGTCGAAAGCGAGTATGGGGAAAGCGCATATATCCACCCAAAACCCTGCTTTTTCGGAGGCTGAAGAAGATATCAGAAGGACCAACATGGCACCACCTGTCGCCTCCTCTCGTGGGCACAAAAACGTCGAGAAACGGGTGTTTGGGGACACTCTCTTCGACCCTAACGTACCTACACAACATCGGCACTTGCGTGGTTGTCCATCCGAGGTCCCGGGCGTGAAGAAGAAAAATACACAAACCCAGAGTCTGAGTGTCAACGCATTACCAACGTCCTACTTTCCTACGTCAGGAAGAGAGAATGAAGTTCCGGTTAAGCAACGCGACGGAGGCAAGGGCTTGTCATGGAAGGACCGACGCCCATCTGCGCCGAGTGCCCTTACCCGACCGCGTCCGAAAGCGAAGCCTGTCGTTCCTGCAAGACTGTCTTCCAATGGAGGAACAAAACGTGCTACGAGCACCAAACACCCAGACAGAGGCCAATCGAACGGTCGCCTCCCTTCTCCTGGACCTGTTAAAAGTATCGACCTCCGCGCACTTCTTCCTCCCAATCCACCAGCAGCAGAAGGCGAACTGCAACATGGTTACGAAAGTGACGCAGATCCTTTCAGGTGGATGCATGCTCGGCAGGATGTAGATTTCAACCGACCGCCGTCGCAGATGTCAATGGTTCTAGGTTCTTTTGACCTTGATGTGGAAGTCGATGCGATTGGCGCTGCTGGTGGTTGGGGATGTGGAGACGAGGTCTTTTGGAGCAGCAGTGAAGGCGAGGGCGAAGATGAGGACGAGGAAGAAGTCCAGAGGAAGAAAAAGAAAACGGTTGCTGGCGGGCCGGTTTTGGAGGACGCGACTCGACTCGGCTTCGAGGGCTTTGCGGAGGAGGTGCACGGCGCATCTACTCCATTCAAGAATCACAAGGGGCTTGTGAAGGCACAGAGCCTTCCGACTCTACCATCTGGCTCCGGTGTTGACGTTCTCAGAAAGACGGCCGGAAAGGCTAGGACGATGTCGATGATAAGCGGGTTGCAAACGGGACGGGCTGCAGGTGAAGATGGGGAGGAGGATATGGAATTCACTGATCCTCTTGATGGCACCCAGCCAGCCTTCATTAACGACAAAACCACTGCTACGTCGCATCACAAATCGAAGTATTACTCCTGGGTCACCGATAGCATCATCTCGCCACCAACAGCCTATCGTGTAGGCCACGAGACGTCTCACGACGAGGAGGAAAGTGATGAGGAAGAGACGCTCTCAAGTTCATTATTGCATAGCCGATCGAGGGCGAGGCAGCCAGCACCAGACATGGAGACGGTGCTGCCAGAGAGGCGGCTGAGCTCGCCGTTTAGGTTGGGTTACTGCCCAAACAGCTCAAGTTCCTCCAACGACCCGGATCACCAAGACGAAAGTCATGATCAAGGACAACAGCCGGAGGATCAGGAGGAACGCGCCGAAGGAACCACGAATGACAAAGAAACCCTCCCTGCTGCGAAGAGGACTCGAAGCGGTACGATCGTGCCCACGAAATCAATCGCTGCGCCTCCTGTCATCAGTGCTGCGGCCAGGAGGACACGAACTGGGACGATCATCGGTCCTTTGCCGCCAGCATCTACGGCAGGTGGTTCTGGGAGGAGATCGAGAAGTGGAACGGTCTTGGCTGGTTCTAACTCTCTTCCCATGGTCCCAGGTGCGAGCAATGCCGTTAGCATTGGCGACGCGAGGCGTACGAGGAGTGGGACCATTGTTGCGGCCAACACTGGCTCGTCAAATGGTGATATTCGGGGCAAGGCCAGGAGTGGATCTATCTTGGCGGCCCGGGGTATGCCAGAGGGGAAACAACCCCAGGCGGATGAGTCTAAAACCCCGGAGGGCATCAACGCGAGCCTTGTGTTCGGCGACAACCCTCGTACCCCTGAACATAAACGAAATGCCGACGCCGACGCCGACGCCGAGCCTCAGCCAGGAGCAGACGCAGATGTGGATGGGTACGCCGACTCGCTTTACGTCCCGCGGCTCACATCCTCGCCCGATCCCATCGACTTCTTACGGTTTTCACGCATTGTTGAGGACGAAGAAGACGAATTTGTTTTTCCCATAGGTGCCACTTCTGGCCGGGCGGCTGGTGGTAACGCTGGTGGGATCAATCCTGCTCTCGGTGGAGTCAAGGAAATGACATGGTGTGTCGCCGACGAACCGCCATCGCCGGAGATTGTAAGGAAAAGGGACATCCGACCGGTCACGAGCACTGGAGGGATTCTGCGCTCGAAGACTATAAAGGGCCGCGCTGTGGGTAGAGGACGAGCGAGGGGTAGAGCGGGCGGGGCGAAAACGAGGTTTGCGGGCGCCATTCCGAAAGATGGCGATTTGGTCGAGGAGGATGAGGGTGCTGGTGAGGAGAGCAACTTGAGCGACGATGAATTGTTGCTGGTCGACGGATCGACTATGGAGCTTTTGCTATGATGAACTGGAGGAGGACCCGACGCTCCAATGACGCTAGTTTGGTTTGCTTTTTCGTTCCATTTTTTCCGTGTGCGGCATACTGACGAAGAGGTCTCACGTTTCTTTCCAGCTGCTACTACGAAAATCATGACTGCTTGGATTGATGCTATGATGGACCTTGCTCTTTGCTGCTCTCCTGGACTAGGTTCTCGCGCTATTGCTATTTTCTCATGGACAAGTTCTGCTTTCTCTGACTCGGCTTGTTCGCATCATTCCACTATGGTCTTACTTGGCGCTTTGCTGATATCGTCACCCGTATCAACGATTCTGATTCACTCCGTCTCCCGAAACCTATTCTCGAACTTCCGGTGGCTTGCATACCGGCCTGCATTTTCTGCCGTTTTGCGATCCAGCGCACTTCTTCTGGCTTTGAGCTTCCTATATTCGACGTTTACGTTACTTGTGTGGTGCACATGGCAATTCTTGGACAGGCGTTGCCACCGTGTTTTGCTCATTTCATTGCACGTTCCTTTCCTGTATCCTTGGGCGTTTCCTTGGTGTGTACTTGAGTTTATCAAAGGCTGTTTTGTGGGTATTTTCTGGGATTATTGGTTTCGCACCTGATCTCGCGAAGCCAAGTGAGTACTTCAGTGGGATCCACAAAGGCAAACAAAGGTCAACACTTGCCTGCATTGTTCTTCTCGTCCTCTCATGTGCAAGTTCCCCAGTTCACTTCACAGTGAGAACCCTAATCAAGAATTTGTCAATGGGGCTTCCAGTATCGTTTATGGGTCCTGCCGTCCTTACGCCTGCACCGACTCGACGATCCATCAATCAAGGAGACTTGTCTGATGTGTCTATAAATAGCCTCCTTCCCAAAGTGGCGGCGCTTGTCCCATGTGGCGTCGAACACAATTATGTTCCAGGCCTACGCTTGGATTAGATAGGTAGAAGCTGTGCTTCATCACAAGAACCATACGATAGCCGATGGGTTGGCAGGTTGACGGTCGCACGTATTACATTCCGTTTGTGATCAGACTACAGTTATTGTTACGTAGAATGCATAGCGCATTGCAACATGGGATAATCAACTATTGCACGGGCGCGCCGTTTGGTTGTCATATAACGGCGTTCTATGCTTCTCTGTTATCTCGTTCGCTACCCTGCAGGAAGCCATCTCGTCGACTTAGAATACACCTTCTTTACTTCAGTCCGCTGAAAGTAAATTTCCGAGATTTGAATGGCAAGCATGACTGGCACTGGAGACATGTGCCAGCGGAAGTTTCTTCCTCGGCGTGGCTTCGGTGAGCAAAAAACAATCTTTGTGGAGAGTTTGCCAATGATAGGGTTTCCGTCACGTATTCTCTCCGTAAATTGGGCCGGAGGACTGTCGAGCATCGGGGAACATGGAGAGATCGAAAGTACTTGTCACAGTCTGCTCCATATTAAATTTAATATTAAACATTCTCCCTCTCGCCACCACCTTTGGTGATGATTTCAGCCTTACCCACGCACGCCCATCAACGTCGACATCTCAGCTCCTGTTTTCTCCATCGACCTTGTCTGAACCGCTGGTTTGGTATTCTAGAGGGGTATCTATTGTAGGCAAGTGTCATTCTGACTTTTTAAGTGGAAAGTGGGAACCCAAGTCCGCGATGTGATTCAGCAAGTAACCAGATAGATAGAGTAGGTTGAATCGGCGCTCTCACAAACACGGCTGACTCATCAGGGCAAGGTGTTCGTTCTCCTTTGGACACCACAGCTGTGTGAATTTCGTTCTCTTTCCTCAAGCATGAAACAATGTTAGGACAAACCCGACGAGTGGCCTAGTCAATTACGGGAGGGCCATCGATAATCAATCCGCTATCAATGGTCGCCTGGAGTCTCCCTTTGAGATTACTCGAACAAACTTCCTCTTGGGAGACATCTGAAAGGCGAAGCTTAACAGAACTCCATTGGAAACCTCCCGGCGATTATTCGCCAATACCTGCCGTCTAATTTAATGGATTCCAATTCATTTGAGGCTCCGGTTGACGTGTTCGGCTGTGCGCGCTATGAAGGCTGATTGTTAAACGTCAGTCAAAAGAGCCCGTGCAGCGCGCAATGTCTGAGATCGAACGGTCGGAGAAACGGGATTCCCTCTCCTGGACAGTGTCCAGTTCTACAGCCACTTAGCTGGGTGCTGATATGTCGCTAAGGAGCAAGGGAAAGATCTTGGACAAGGCAGAGGCTCATCAGGGCACACATACGACGACTACGGACAGTCGGTAAAGCTTTCCCAGCTCGAGGACAGACGTGGAAAGAGAAGTAGCCTCACTGCCCTCACAGGCCCCCGCGCGATAGGTAGGCCTTCTCGTAGACTTCCCTCGCGCCGGTGCCGCATATTAGCCTGACTTCCTCCCGAGCGCCAGGATGGAGGATGCGGAATGGAGATGGCCGGAATGAACAATTCCATGAGACAATCGTCAAGGCATAAGACGGAAGAACGCAGCTGACGAACCGATCCGAATTCGAGGACCAATTCACCTCGGGCAACCCAAACCTGGGCCAGGAGATTCGTCGTTCGAAAGTTGTATTTCCTCGGATCAGATCAACAAAACCACTTCTAGCTCAGCGGCACTACGATCGCCTTTTCCCAAAGCGTCAAGTCGCCAAAGGAGCGCTGGGGAAACGGGGAGCCGCCCTGAGGAGATACGGAACCTGATTCTAGATGGACATGATTCGTCATGGGGGACGGATAAATGGAAAACGGGACACTGAAAAGGGCGGTAGCGCCGCCGTTTGGTGTTTCAGGGTAGGGCACATGCTCACGAGTAGCCGTAATTTAGAGTGCGAGGTTTTCCGCTGAACACGGGCCTCTGCCTCGTCTGGGGATCTGGGGTTTTTTTCGGGGTCAGTGGAGATGGCAGTCAAATCCACAGGCGGCAGAAGGCTGGTCTTCTGAGCCCCAGTTTCCTCGAGAATGTTTCTGGTGGAATCAGGAATTTCTGACACCCTGAACGAATGCCAATCCATAGGGACATCAATTTCTTTCCGAGAAACCCCCAAGCCGGCAAGCAACTACGGTCTCTTCAAATCGGTCCGCAATCCCGTCTTATGGTCTGCGTTTCCACCGAGGGTAGGCAGCAGGAGAGCGTCCAGTGATTATATTTTGTCGCAGGGGAGTTTGAAAGGAGTAGCAGGGCAGAAACGGCGAAGTAAACGATGTTTATGATCGCGGTGACTTTGCTGAATCTGAACTTGTTCGATTTCAATTCGACTTGTTTGGTCCGCTAATTGCCGTATACAATGAAACAATGTCAGTCCTTGACCAGGAAACTCATACCATAGACATTTAGCCGTCGAAATCGCCGTGCAAGATGATAGAGACGGCCTAGACTTTATGCCGACAGTGGCGCAGATGCCAATCTCGACGACGATATCCATCATTGTGTCTCCATGACGGGCACCAGATGCTGGGGCTGGCAGAAGCATTGTCTTCCAGCCTTCCGAAGCGAATACCTCCAGAAGAGAGTCAGATTCGCAGCAAGTCGTTCAGAAAGAGGAAGTACATGTCGATTGCCGCACGGCGCAAAGCAGACGTTGATAGCGTAGAGAAGCGCAACATCCGCATTCCAGTTTCCCTCCCAGGGTTCGACGTTCAATGGCGGTGACGGCGGGGAATTCTTGATAATTTGTTGATATGCTCTTGTGGAAAGGGCCGCCTCCTAGATGAGCGCTGCCATAATTCATCTGGCGATCGCGGTGGAACGTAAATTCAACGAGACAATAACATGCTTACAAGCGAGTTGGCCACCCACCCTTTTTATAAGGCGAGACCAGAAACCTCTACTTAAGGAGCAGGGTAGCCGTCCAACTCGTGATGGCAATGAAAGGTAACCCGATTGTGACTTTGAATCTTGGGCAACTTGTCCCGAACAACGCGACGCAGAGTAATGCCCAACATCCTTTCACATCCCTCTCGATAGTCGATACCGCCAGACTTCTAATACTCTTCCTCCGAATAGGAGTCATGCGACCCAGACGAATCCTTGTTGATGGACTCGTTATTTCCTCCATGAGCCTTTGAGTCCCATGGCCAGCACAACCGAGCGGAGAGGAAGAAATCTATTCGGTGGTTAGAATGCGAGAGCAGCCTATCCAGAGCACAATCGACGGAATCCCAATTGGGGATGCTGTAAATGCTGCGAGGGCCTGCACGACATCGGTAGGCAAACCAGAGCACGAGGTGTAGCTTGCACAGTTGATTGTTTGTGGAAGTAAGAGAGCGAAGTATGCTTGAAAAGCGATTAAAAGGCAGTTGGTCGTCGCTTCGGTCTTCTGTGCTTCCCATCAATCTTCTGAATATCGGATTATCGATCGCTACGTCGACGTCGAGAACCCGTACTTGCGCTACGGGTTCAGGTCTATCATGCCCATAGAGAACATGGCGCCTTCATATTGAAAAACATTTGAGTAGACGATTTGCGCCAGGAAGAAGATTACATGCCGTCTAAGGCTTCAAGCTTCAGTCTTCAGATGGAGTTCTTCGAGGGAGCTTGACGCAGCCTTGATGAGGGAATGTACGACGCCGACATCAGTCTCGCACGAAATTCTGGTCCAAAGATAGCGAAGAAAGGACAAAAGGTGTACCATTGCAGTCGAATCAGGTGGCAGAGCCCTGCATTTTGCGAGTCTTTCGACAGCTTGGGCAGACCGTGAGTACCTTAAACCTTGAAGGGGCCAATGCAACACCTGGGGAGTGGTGAAGTTTGATCAGAAAAGGCGACTTCAACCAATTGGACTCTTCGTAGCTTGCTACAGGTCACAAGCATTCGAAGGGGTATTGTCATCTCTGCTAATTCCACTTGAGTGACCTGCAATGGCGTGATGTACGGATCCCAATAGCGATCCAGAAAGGCATCGTCAATCTGGAAGTCTTCGTCGATCTGGAAGTCCCCTGCTTGTGCACACGAATACCACATGTATATGCCGTACAGATTCCCCGCCTCCTTAATGGCTTGTAAGAACTGCTTGAGCTCTCGACCTGGGTCGGCTGTCATCCCGGTGGTAGAGTTCCAATGAAAGTTTGCGAATGTCAGTTGCGATAATAGGACTATTCTTGATGATATCGTTAAGCCTCTTCTAGCTTTCTGTTTTGGACCAGAGGGTGGATATGTCAATTTTGCGTAACAGGTGCTTTTGGCAGCGCTGATAGAAGATGAACGAAGCAAGAACGCAGTTGGCGAGTATCGCACGAGACTCTTCCAAGGATCCAGGGACATAGGGTAACTCGTCGACGATTCTGTCGATGAGTTCTTGCGGCCAATATCTGTGTCTAGACCTCATCGTTCGGAGTCAGATACGAAATATCTGTCGGAAAGGTTGAGATACTAATCGTGGTCCTGGGAGACTAAGTTCGGAACCGATATGCCATTTTGTTGTCGTGCGAGTCCCACGCCACTCAAACATCGCACTTTCAACCCTACATTCATCAAGAAATACCTATCCCTTGAATAATACTTAAGAGTCAAGATGGGCGCTGCCATACATTTTATAAGTTTATCTGACGACCCATATCGAGCATAAATTCAACGTTATTTTGGCCAGAGTTCGCCACGCACACTTCTAAGAGCACGAACCCAGAAACCTCCAAAGCTAGTATTCGTCCAACTTGTAAGATCCATGAAAAGTGACCCGATTGTGGCTTCGAGTCTTGGGCAGTTTGTCGCGAATAACCCGATGCAGAGCGATGCTCAGCATTCTCTCACATCCCTCTCGATTGTCGATACTGCCAGACTTCCAGTGCTCTTCATCCGAATATGAGTCATGGGATTCAGACACATCCTCGTCGTCAGATTCGTTATACCATCCATGCTCATCACCCTCTGAGTCCCAGGACAGCAGAGCAGAGAGGAAGAAATACACGTTGTGAGTGGAATGGGAGAGCAATGTTTCGAGAGCACGATCGACCGAATCCCAGTTGGGGGTGGTGTAAATAGCGCGGGGGTCATCCCAGACTCGGTAACCCGTGTAGAGCGTGAGCTGCAGTTTGCGTAGTTGATTGTTTGTAGGGGCAAGAGATTGCAACATGCTTGAGAAGCGATTGAAAGGCAGTTGGTCGTCGCTGGGTTCTTCTGTGCTTGCCTTCAAATATTCCGTCGTTGGTTGGGCGATCACGACGTCGACGTCGAGTACTCGCAAGTTGTGCATTGGACTCAAATCTATCTTGCCCATGGAATACTTATAACCTCCACATTCGAAATAATGTGAGTGGACAACTTGCGACAGCAAGACGATCACGTACCGTCTAATGTGCCGGTCTTTAGATGGAGCCTTTCAAGGGAACTTGATGCAGCTTTGACGAGTGAATGTGCAACGGCGACATCATCTGCGTCCGAAATATCGGTCCAGAGATAGCGTAGAGAGGAAAACGCGTGTCCTATTCCCGTCGATTTAGGTGCCATGACCATGCTCTTTGCAAGTCCTCTGACAACTTCCGTGGATCTGGAGTATCTCAGCCGTTGAAGAGGCCAATGCAACATCTGGGTCGTGACGGGGTCTGGATTGGAAATTTTGACTCCAACCAGTACGACCTGACGGAGCTTACTGCATTCAATGAGCATTCGAAGGGGTATCGTCATGTCGCATATCTCGACTCGAACGACCAGTGGTGCGATGAACGGATCCCAATAACGAGCCACAAAGCGCTCATCAACCAGAATGTGTTCTCCATGATACCACCTCTCAGTCCAGAGGGATATATTGTCCAGTTTTCCTGCCTCTATAATGGCCCGCAGGAGCTCTAGGAGCGTGCAGCCTGCGTCCTTCGTCATCCACGATGCATCCCCAGTGGCCCAGATACAGCACAAGGCTACGAATATAAGTCGGAATAGCAGGGTTACGCTTGATGATATCGTTCAGCGCCTTCCAGTGTTCTGGTCTGTGCCGAAGGGTGGTCGTGTCAAGCGCCGCGAAGAGAAACTGTTGGGAGCGTCGACGGAAGATGGGCGAAGCAAGAGCACAATTGGCGAGCATCCTGCAAATTACGCTCCGGGATTCAGTGGAATGGCATATCTCGTCGACGATGTTGTCAATGAGCTCTTGCGGCTAATGCATAGGTCTGCAGGTCATGGTTCGGAAGCAAGATGATTGTTTGTGGCACAACTGAAGCTTGGGAATTTATGTAAACTTTGACTGTCACCATGTTGGTTCGAACCCAGATTCATTGACCTCTCCCATGCTCCTTTCTTCGGCTCAAACAGTGTCCCTAGACAGATTTAATAGATGCAAATGACAGTCGATTGTATCTGATGACAGGAGTAGGAATGCAATCGAGTTGGTCTTGCAATTCCTAATCGTTCATATCGTTCGTTCTGACATGACATGTAGGAGTAAAGGCTGTTCAATTACACTGGAGATTCGTCCACCAAGACGCTCGTACATGGAGGGGACTCGTTCGAGGATCGTCGATAGCTGTAACACGTCTTGATGGTAGGATGACGAAGCTGTCAAGATGTGCGACGGTTCGTTCGGTCAAGGTCGTCCGGCCCTCTTCATCGAAGCAAAACCCACCATTTCCGGATCCACCCCGGTACCAAGCTTCATCGGCCATTTGACATTAAAATGGGCTTCCTATAATTGTGAGATAAGAGTACAACGGGATCTACAACAAGAACATCTCGATGAGTCCGTAGTGCGTAGTGAGTACACGGGTTGAATGAAGGTGGAATTACGAGTGTGGAAATGCGCAGGAAAAAGAAAGCGATGGGCGAAGCTCTCCGAAATTGGAGAGGAAATGAATGCAACTAAATGCAGTGCAGCACCCAGGGCGAAGGAAAAGAAGAGAACAGGAACACCAGAATATCGGAGGATCGGCATACGGCGTAGGCTGCTAAATGCTACAAGTGTGTGATGGCTTTAGAGTCCAATGGCATTCCTAGAGAAAATCAAAGATTAGTACAAGGAAACTGATACCCGAAATACGACGGTTACGAACCGGATGGATCGATGCCATTGCTAGCCAGTATGCGATTCTGCCTGATGAGTCTTGCCTGGTCAAAGCTGTTTCAGACGGTCGGTGAGCATGCAAGTAGCATAGGTGAGTCGAAAGTGTTGCACTCACTTGACACGTTCTCGCCTCATGATCTCCAGCACCTCTTGCGTACCACGCTCGTCCAAACCCCGGCGTGAGTCTCCCTCACGCACGTTTGCTTCGATATCAAAGTCAGAGGAGGTCATTCCGGCTCCAATCTGTTCGGAGAAAGTCGATAGAGGGGTGTAGTTGCTCAAGCCGGGGAATAGGGACTTGACGCGTTCAGGGAGGTGTGGGGCGATGAAAGCTCGATAACGGTATGTCACTGCAGATTTGTTCAGCCTCGGACGACCTGCAGAGCAGAGATATAGGACTTACACATGACCAGCAAGGACAAGAAAGCCACCAGGGATATGTAGAACAACATTGTGGGGGTCGGGGTTTCCTTTATACGAATTGCGGTTAGAGTTGCCTTGGTCATGTATATCGACAGATTCCTCCCAGATATCACGTGCTGTCATATACAGACGGTCACCGGTCTACCTTGGTCACAGAAGGACCGACTGTTGTTTTCCGCCGCCACGTGACTCCGCAGTGAAGCATGGCGCCAAACTTGGCATTACATAACACAGCAACTCATTTACTTACCGAAAAGGTCTTTTTCGCCTTTACAGTCAGCAATTGTCACCCAACGTCCCAGCACCATGGCCAGGAGGTACTTTGTATAAGCAACGCGACTGTATAAATCTCAAGACTTTGTTCCTCTTATCTCACCCCAAACTATATCTTTTTAGACCACCTACAGTGTCAATGACGCTTTTCGAATCTCTGCAGGTAGGCTCTCATGTCATCGTCCAACAATCCATTTAACATTTCTCAGAGGGACTTTTGTCCTACTCTTGATTCGTCGCTGATCGCAGCTTTGCTCGTCGAGATCGAATCGGACAACAACGGCAACGCGGTGACGCCCACGAAAGACCAAATCGACTCCCTTCGCAGCACGCTCAACGAACTCTCGTTACAAGCGGACGAATCACAGCAATCTGAATTCTCGGATGTTCAATTCACCTCGCAGTTCGACGAGACCACCTCCAGCTGGACCACGCCGGATGCAGGTCCCAGCCGCTCCTCGGGATCTTCAGAATCGTCGTTGCAGTCGTTCAATACCCCGCTTGGATATCTGCAAGCCACGTTCCCCGATGTACCCACATCGCAGCTGAAGAAGACCCTGCTCGAAGCCCAGAAGGATGACAAGGATATGTGGCATATCGTCGAAGACCTGCTCTCCGAAGAACTCATCAGAGAGAAGGTGGAGAGAGGTTTAGACACGTTGGACGACGAGGAATCTTATGATTTTGACGAAAACGCGGTGGAGTGGGAGACAGTGGAGAGGAAGGTCCATGTCACGCCGTCGAAGAAGAAGAACCAGCCGCGACCGAAGAAGATCGCCGTGTCTGACGTTCGTCAACAGCACCACATCCATAACCAGCATCACCAACGGAATGGCTCACTTCCTGCCTCGGTATCGCCAGGACCATCCGCCGACCCATGGATGCAAGTCACGTCGCTCTCAAGCCATCTGTCGAACCTCCTCCCACCCCATCCGCCTTCTACTTTCTCCTCATTCTTCCACTCGCCCAAACACACAACCTCCTACGACGCCCTCCGCGCCTGCCTCTCATCGCTTTGCAAATCCACGGACGACGACACGCATACCTCTGTTCTTTTCAACCTTCTGGACGTCATCCTCCCTGAATACGGCGACTGCGACGCCGAGCTCCTCTCTCGTGTGACCACTGACGCACAACTCGCGGTCGCGGTGGCAGACGGCGACGGTGACGCTGCTCTAGACATCTTTTCTGTCCTACGCGACCTCGACTCAGACGCTGGCCTTGGTTTGACTCACCTCCCTGTCCCTCGACACACCACCTCCACCCTCTTGAAGCCGAACGGAACATCAGCCTGGAAACCCGCACATCCACCCGACATACGCCCACCTCCGGCAAAGCACAGAGAAAAACCATCACCACCCAACACGCCCAACAAGCCTAGCCCCTACCAATGGCAAGCCGTCCCACAACGGACGAAAGCTCCTCGCGGCCCCCACCCGCTCGCGCATCACATACCCGCCTACTCGAGGGACGTCAACGGGATGAAGACCAACCGGCACTCTCGTTCGCGCTCGTACCCGCACTCGGGGTCGTTATCGGGCGATGCGGGGTTCAGGCAGCGGATGAGTATGGCGATGGCGAAGCGCGACCAGGCGCTGAAAGATGCGACGCGGATGTGGCAGAAGGGAAATGCGAAGAATCGGGGTGGCGAGGTTGCGGTGTATTGCGCCGAGAGGGTAAGTTTATCTTTCTGGACTTCGTGGTTGTTGGATGAACTTAAGAGAGCTGGCAGGCAAAAGAGCTGGAGCAAGTAGCGAGAGAGGAGATGCTGAGCGTTGCCCGCGAAATCGTGCTTTCGAAGAGGTATGCAACGCATTCTCTTCTCTTCTGGCTCCTGGTGCTGAGCGATGCGCTAGGAGGACGCACGGTAATCAAGACACAATCGACCTACATGGGACGACGGTCTCAGAGGCGATTGTCATCGTCAAAGAGATCCTGAACGACCGGGCGTCGACCATCTCGCAGGGTAGGTCTTCTGTGCTCTTTGTTCATGTGTCGCTTTTGGCTCAGTTGCTGCCCTTGCTTGCGCTTCTTCCTCTCTTCGACTTCGTCACGGCTCTCCGCCATTTCGCCCAAAACTCGACGTCTACTTCTGCGCCGTCTTTCTTTTATCTGATCCCCCGTCTACGCGCCCTCTCTCAACGTCCTCCGACCTGCTTGGAATTTGAAGCCAAACCGATGAAGATTATCACCGGTCGCGGTGCACACTCTGCTGGCCAAGTCAGCGTCTTGAAACCTGCTGTGCGCAAGGCTCTCGAAGAGGACGGTTGGGTCGTCGGTACCTGGGATGCTGGCCTGGTTGTTCGTTCGCGGCGGACATGATGCACAAATCCACGGCTGAGTTTCTTCCCTGGAGTCTCTACCTGGACAAGCCTTCTCGTTTACTTTATTTTTATTGCAGTCGTTCTGTGCATTTTCTTCTTGTTCCATGACATCCTATCATCCTAATCACGATCACTATTATTCTGTGTCTCCGTGCACGTCTATCTATACCTCTAGGTCTATCAACCCTTCTAGATGTGTGCCGTTCTTCTCTTTGCTGTCCTCGCTTTGTTTTTTTGCCATCGTCGCCTCTCGTTACGTCTCTTCTTGTATCCCAGCTTGCTTTCGGTGTGTATCATGTTACGATAACGATGTATTCTTAGAGAGATCGATAGAATAGTTTGTTGTAGCATACATAGCACAGTACTCCGGTACTAGATTCGAAAACAGGGGTTTATAACATGTCAGATTGGATTATGTAATCTACTTCAAAATGAATTGAATTTCCGAAAATTTCGAGTCATTCCAGAGTCCAGAGACTTAGACATGCCTCAACTCGCTGGCGCGGTGAGATAGAGTGTCGATGAGCACTGTATTCCAACTTTTCTCTTGACATGCAGGCTTTCCAGCCGTGTTATGAGGTACGACATCCGATGTTCTGCCACTTCTACCACGCAGTGAACACGAACACCTCAGGACCCCTCAAAAGCCCCGTCGCTTTCTCCAGATACTTCGGAGGGGTGAGTTCCTTCTTCTTTAACTCGTCCAGATTGTCTCCAAAAGCCTTGTTTCCGAAAGAAATGACATTCATGTTGATGCTGTCGTCCAATGTGCGCCCTCCGCAAATTGGGTGTTCTTCTTTGTCTACGTAGTCCAGAATCTTGAACACGACTCTGTCGATTCTGCCGTCCATTGAATCCTCGGTATTCAAGAAACGCATGATCTTCGCCCGGTCAATGCCATAACCCTTAACGTAGGTCGGACCAGAGGAAGCCTCCTGAATGGAGCATGAGTTTGAAATTCCCGGTACAATGCACTACACAGACCATATGGAGTGTGTCGAAGACTCGAAGAACTTGAAATTGGGATGGCAGTGATGGTGGTGGTGCTTGACTTGACCTGACCAGTGACTCGGACGTTGCAACCAGTGGTCGAAAAGCATCCCAAAAATGATGTTTCAGAGCCACCTGACAGGGGCTGAGGCTACCATATATAGACAGGTATCTGACATGGAGCTTCGGACTCCCTGTGAGATACGTTAGTAACATGTCAGTTAGTTGTTATATACCTCTACTTTACTAACAGCGAATTAACCAACCCAGCACTCCAAGTTTCCCTGCGCCGTATACGTAACACGTATCACGCATGCGCTTCTGGCGGGACAGTAAGCGCCCGTGACGTCACTTCTCCTATCTACCTGGATCCAAGGCCACCCTCCTCCCATTTGGTTCCGCATCGTTTCCGCTTTGCTCCCTTGCATCGTTAACAATCGACGGGATGTGCGTTCGACGGATGTTCCAGTAGTGGATCTCACAAGGAGCGGCCCCGATGGGTGGGCCAGCATGGGCAATCCTATCAGCACTTTTCGCAAACCAACAACTGGACGCAACTATGAACACAGCAGAGGTGAGTGCTCTGTACATTTCGCACGTACATGGAGGTCATTTATGATGCCCATCAGGCATTGTACTATCCCAAGACGTACTACGAGGACATCACTGCCTTCTGCGCAAGCTATATGACAGCCCTCTTCGCTGCTGACGGTCCATATATTGCAGAGCAGCACGCCTGGTGGCAATTCCGTCTCGAAAGTCGTATCCAATGTATTCTTCTGGACTCCCGGCTCGACGACAGTGTGCCTCTTGGCGCTATGGTCCTCCTCGAGAATCTGGTGCGCAAGGGTAGACAACAGCCCCTCCAACTGCCACCCTACCCGCACGAAGACTACTTCGGGTGTTTTTACGCCGCCTTCATGCACGCATACCAAATCCTCTGCCACAGCTCGGAGAGGAATACAATCCACAAGCTTCCACTCGCCGATTTCTGGCTCGACGTTCTCGGGAAAGGCGTATTCAGCTGGCCAGACCTCGAGCGGATGGAGGGCAGTCTCATCGCTCAGCTCACCCCCGCAGCCAATTCGGGAAAGAGCACCCCACAAACCAGCTCGCTGCTCGTGCGCACCGGAGCGCGCATCCACCCACAATCCTTCCTCAACATGAAAGCGAACATGTACGCCTTCATATACCTGAGGATGAGCCTGCGTTCCAAGCGGTTCTGTGGCCCGCCGGATAGAGAGTGGCCGTTGGAGTTTCCGCCTTGCCATGAAGAAATGAGGAGGAGGGAGGAGATGTTCAGCGCGGTGAAGGTGTTCCATCCTGCGTGGGCTGAGTTCGACGATCGTACGTTCTACAAGATGTTTGTTGGAGGGGTGGGCTACTCGGATGAAGCGTCGACCTTGACGAGATGAAGAGCTATGACGTGAGGTCGAAAAGGCAAGCGAGATGGCGCTTCTTATTGGAATTCAGAGCCGCCCGATTCGCTGATTCCGTCAACCATTGTATATCTGGTGCCTATTTTAAGTTCTATAAGGGAGCTTCCTTTCGCCTGCACACACGTATGCTCGACAGCCGGGGCAGGATACCTTGCCGATGTGCTCACCAGGATGACAATAAATAGACACCTTGTATGTCCGGCATGGCTTTGACAGGACTTCTCTACTCAGCCGATTAATAATACAATTGTACGTGCCCACAAGGAATGTGTCTTAATCTTTCAATGATTTCAGCTTGAAAGAGACGCGATCCCAGCATTTGCGATTGAACTTCGCGGAATCACATCCGGGTGCTTGGGCAATAGGAATGAATCTGGTTCGGCCAAAAGTTTCAGGGTCCCGTACAGGTTCTGCGATTTCGTGTTCTGAATATTTATATGTTCGTCCTTGATAGAGGTTATCAGGTAGAACTCCCAGAACTGAATCAACCGGTTGCTCACCGGGCCGGAGGTTTCCCCACATTAAATCTGAACTCTTCAAGATTTCCCATCTCCATCGTCTTCTTGCACTACCACTACCACCGCCCCTTGTACTCCCCCAACGTCCACTTAGCTGAGCGAAATCAAGGATGAGTTTTTGCAAGGAATGCGTCAAGGGTGCGTCTTCCAGGTTTCGCTGTGCGCTAGAGTCTAACTATAAGGTTATCTTATCTGCTTCTCATCGTACTAGGCACGACTTGGGAAGGCACCCCTCAAGGTATGATACCCTCGAGATTGACGATCATTGAGTTCTAATGAAGTCTTGCAGGCAAGTGGGAGAAGATTGGCGGCGTTGACTGCTACGTCGGAACACCCACCGTGGACTACCCGAAGGACAAAGCTATCTTGTTCCTCAGTGATGTGTTCGGCCCTCAGCTCGTCAACGCCCAGGTGCGGTGGTGCACTTCCGTTCCAGTTTACAAGCCTAACGGCGGTCCTTCATGCAGCTCATGGTCGACGATTTCGCTGCCAACGGATTCAAGGTTTGCACCGTTCCCACTGGCCGCGAAGCCCCTGACCACTTGCGTCATCGCTCTGATAACACTGACAGACCATCGCGCCGGACTACCTCAATGGCGACCCCATCCCCCCCGATGCGATGAACCCCGGCAAGACCTACGACATTACCAAGTGGTTCCCGTCGCACGGGCCTGAGCAGACGCGGCCTACCCTCGACAAGGTCATCAACGCGCTCAAGGAGCAGGGCATCACGGTCTTCGGCGCGACGGGCTACTGCTTCGGTGGGCGATATGTCTTCGATCTCGCCTTTGACAATGTCATCCAAGCCTCGGTTGCCTCGCACCCGTCGCTGCTCCAGGTTCCTGCTGATCTTGAGGTGGGTTGCTTGTATCGTGTTAACCCTGTCATGCGAACAAAGGGCCTGATCGTTTGACTGTAGAAATATGCGGCTCAATCCAAGGCGCCGCTCTTGCTGAACACTTGCCCGGTCGATCAACAGTTCCCTCTCGAGTCCTCCGCATTGGCTGACTCCATTCTCGGCGATGGCAAATTTGCACCTGGATACAAGCGCGAGTTTTTCGAGGGAGTCGTCCACGGCTTCGCTGTACGTGGCGATGTAAACGACCCCAAGGTGAAGGCAGGAAAGGAAGGCGCGTTCAAAGCGGCGGTTGAGTGGTTTGTCTCGAAGCTTTGAACGAAAGAAGGGAGATAGTTCGAAGATGTTTTATTGCTGTATTTGAATCTCTGAATGAAATATATGAATTGATTGTGCTACTATGTTTGTTTGAAAGCCATACATAAATGCAGCCTATACTCATATTAATTTCTGGGTTGGGCTTGTAGTAAGAAGGCTCGCTCACGAGAAGAAAGGAATCATAGAGAGCCGGTAATATAACCATGGTAGTCGAAGAACAAACCCATCTTCGCCGTCTGTGTCGGCCCCTTCTGGTATTGAACAGGATACCACAGTCCATCTGTACCCTGCACGTACTGCACAGCCGATTCTTCTCCCTCCATGGGTAGATCACCAAAACCGAACGCTTCCGAGCCACCACGGCGTTTGAAGTCGAGGTTCAACAGTGAAGTAAAAGTGTCTGGGTGGGGGAGAGCTAGCCCCAGTGGAAGTGTAGACACAGGGGGTGAACGGATGCCATCTGAAATCGGCAAGGCGAAGGGGGTAACGTAGGATAGTTGCAGGGTATGGCAGCCATCGTCTTTGAGGAGCGGTGCGGCGGAAGGGAGAGCGAGCAACGCCTCGTTGGCGGTGGATAATATCAAAGCAGCCATGACGAACAACGCGGAATCAATGGACACTGTATTGAAAGGCCTTGCAGTAGTGGTCAAGCTGAAATCAAGAATAGTGCGTCAGGACGAGGCAGAAAACCAGAGAGGATGACTGACTTTTCTTTGAACCGATGTGCTGCATCGCTTCGGGACCTTCATCGTATGGGGTGGTGAGGAAAGCTGTTGCAGGAATGGCAGAAGGCGGGCCGCAAAGGCTGCTGGGGCCGTTGCCCGGGCCACCACACGACGTGGCGAAGACGGAAGAGGAGAAGGCGAAGGCGCATCACCACCCTGGCGTTGGTTCTTCGCCTGCTTGCTCTTGTCTTGTTCTTCCCCGCATTCTTTCCTTCGCGGACGCCCCTCCGGAGCATAACTGTAACCAGGATACTTGATCAGTGCTCGGCCTTCTCCGCGACGCCGTCTTGAAAGGGCTTCCTCTCCTTGGCGCTCATGCCGTTCCAGACGACCGCAGCCTGCTTGCTGAGCTCATTCTGGGACTGCAGGGCGGCGTCGCCGGTGCGCTGGCGATGAAGCTAGAGCGGAAGATGATGAAGGCGTTGCGCGGGCGCGGGATATAGTTGGGGTCTTTGTGGCGGGCGTGATTGCTCTGCTTGGTTTTAGCGTTGGCTGGAGGGGTTTGAAGGGTGTCGGAAGGAGAGGCGGGTGTTGGAGACGGGGAAGATTGCATGTCCGAGGGGCTGACGGTCTGGGATTCATCGGCTCCGTATGTCGCGTGATGGGAGAGATGTGAAGAGATTGGGGAAGGTGTGAAGTAGTCCGCCTCGAGGCATGGTGCTGCATCTGAGATAACCATTCGATCAGCACAGCAAGAAAGGGTATATGTCACGGAATATGGCGCACTCTCGTAGTGTTCATAGCCAACCAGAGAACAGAGGTAAGCGCTACGGTAGACAGGCATGTTGGACAGCAAATTGAGTCCACTTGAGGAGGGAAGGATGCTCGAAAAACCGCGCTGGGTCGTCTGGACATAGGGCACCTCGCAGCCGTTTATGTAGATAATCCCGGAAATTCTGACAGTTGCCTTAGATGTACCGTTGGGACTTTACCATCCTCTAATATCACCTCGTTGCAGCGTCGAGCTGCCTCGAGGCGGCCGTGCCTTTCATCCTCATCATGGGGTTTCCTGACTCGGACAGATGGGACCAAAGCTCCGTCTTGACCTCGCATAGATAAAACCTGGAAAGTAGGAGAATCAGGACACGATGACATGGTAAGAGACATGGGAGATAATCGGGTTAGCTCACGGGTTTACTTGGGCAATTGAACGCACACGCCCGCACGCGCGACCCATGCGCTCCGGCCAACTTGGGCGGAATCAAGCTGACAACCCTCCTCTCCTCGTCTTCGCTTGTTTTCAGCGCCTCCACGAGCTCCTCCAGAGCGGTCAAGGCCTCAGGCCTCAGCGACGACACCGTCAGCACTGAGAAAGACCCGTAAAATCTGAATCTTTCTGGTCCTTCGTTGCCGTCCGATCCTGGCGTTTCGTCTGGCTTCAGAGTGTCGGTCCCAATGACGCGAACGCCTCTTGCCAACAGCTCTTGAGCGACTTCTGGGGTAAGATACGGAGGCAAGAGATACGTCTCCGTCCCGTGGTGGGCCCACGACCACCCCATGTTGATTAGCACGACGGAAGCTTCTTGTATACTCCCGCATGCACCCAGGGTCCATCTTGACCTCACATAGCTGAAACCTGTGAAGTAAGCTATGGAATCAGGTCACGATAACATATCGCAAGAGACGAAAGGTGATCGCGTACGTTCATGGTTTACTTTGGCACGTTGAACCCACAAGCCCGTACGGGCGACCCGTCTGCTCCGATCAGCTTCAGTGGAATCTGACTGACAATTTCCTCGTCTCTGCCTGTATTCAGCTCCTCCTCGAGCTCCACCAGGTTGGTCAAATTCTCAGCAATGACACCTTCAGCACCGAGAAGGAGCTGGTGAAATTTGATCCCATCTGGCCCTTCATTGCTGTCCGGGGCTGGTGTTTCGTCTGGGTGTAGAGTGTCGGTCCCAATGAAGCGGGTGCCTCTAAATTTCCAGTAGCTCATGGGCGACCTCAGGGAGATACGGATGTCAGAGATACGCCTCCGTCCCGTAAAGTTGAGTCCATGTTGAAGACATTATGCGAGAGGTCGATAAATTTTGGGTCAAGGACATGGTTGTAAAGGTTGTGGCGTGGTACCACGGTACCAGACTTTTTCGTTCACCACCACCACCACAGGGCAGGAGAACTCAATTTATCGGCCTCGAATGTCCATGCAACCTCTTCCGCAAGAACTCATCGACGTAATTATCGACGAGGTAGCCGTGCAGGACCCCGACTTCCCCGAATTTCCAAGATGGTCAGGGACCCGGTGGTTCCTCGCCCAATGCTCTCTTATCTCCAGAACCTTCCGCTCAGCTTGCCAGCGGTATCTCTTCAACAAGATTGAAGTTTCGTTAACACATTGGAAGAAGATAAAGCGTTTGCAAACGTTTACTCATCTCATTGAACGCAATCCCCGCATCCCAACATACATTCGAAATCTTTCCATTTACTTCGACACCGAAGACGATTCGTGGGCTACAGATCCTGCTGGACCAATGCTCCAACAACTTTTACAGGATATTAGGTCAGGAGGGGGGCTACAAGTTGTACAGCTGAAAGGCCACAGCACTTACCCGGAACGGCGTCCAACCCCTGAACCTTTCCTGGATAGCTTTTGGTATCCGTTTATTGCTCCGATGGTCCTGGAGGTTTGTCTAGTGGACGTGGATGTACCTCTTCAAATGCTTTCCCGGTGCCCCTGTCTTCAGCGGATCCGATTGGATGGTGTCACTTTCAACTCGAAACTTTCCATAGCGTCCGCCTTTCGGGATGCCATTCAATGGTTCAGATATTCCAGGTCATCACAAGCAGCAACAAGATTGAACGACTGCATAATTTCCTCGCCTCGGATGCCTCCGCAGATGCCAGCCTTTTCCTTTCTCCGCTATCTCTGGATTGACGTGGAATATGTCGGACGCCTTACTGGGGCACAGCGAGTCCTGGATGCAGCATCAGCTTCTCTCGAAGAGTTCCATCTCAAATCTCGGCCTCACCTTCACGTCGGTGTGTAATATTTCTGCTTATGGCCCACTCAAGTGTTTGAACTCACTAGTCACCGGATCCTACTTGGGCGAATTCAATTTAAGCCTCGCAACACGCCTACAAATACTGGATGTCGATGTCTCTTTTAGTGGTGATTTCGTTCGGAGGAGGCCTAGCGACGCTCATCCCGACGAACCAAGTGAGGATGAACCTCTCGACGGCTTCTCAAGCATCTTACACTCCATCTCGCCTGCGAACGATCTACTTCGGGAGGTGCGCCTAAACTTATACTTATCCTATGATGGCTGGTACGAGCCCAGCGACATCGTCGACAACCCGAACTGGAAATTAGTTGACAGAGCCATCAGCAGATGGCTCTCTCATTCCAAGGGTGCGAATACTCGACTCGATTTCCACCTTTTCCTCTCGCGTTATTGGAACCCAGAGGATGATGAACCTCACTCGGTACACTCAAGCGACTCCTCCGAGCCCAACAAAGAGTCCTGGGGCTCTCTGGAGGACTATGAAGAGTTTTGCGGCGAAGCTTTAGCAAAGATTGTATGGTATAAATTTCCCTTGACTGAAGGACACGACCGGGTTACCTTTCATCGAGAACATACGTTGGACATGCTACCAGATGACTGTGCAAGATTGCTCTGACATATGTAGGGAACAGATTGGGCTCCGTTTCATTGCAGATTAGATTAGATTGGGAGGCATTCGATCCTTTCATGTTCGTGTTCCGGTCCCCATCCTTTCCTTAGTTTGCGACTACCATCAGATGAGCTTCTATCTTACACTATGCACACGGAATCGACACCCTTTCCTTGCATTCTCTTCTCCTTCGTGTCTTGAGCCTTGCAACTTCGACTGCAGGGAGTTCCCCATACTTAAGTATGGTGAGTGCCCTATTCTACATCGCGATCCGTGTCGAATACGAGACATGCGAGGGACCCAGTGTTATACTATCTAATAAGGTGGACGCGTCTGCCACAGTCTGGGTCGTATCGAACATGCTCAAAGTTTCCCAAGGTCGCGTCGCTCTGAAGCAAACTTGTTACCCAATTGAATTTATGCTCCTCTCCTACAGCTAGTTGAGTAAGGCAGCAACGGCAGCGACACGCAACCTGCTCGCAAACCGTGGACTACGAACTTTGTCACAGAAACTCATCGATAAAATCACCGTCGAGATACCGTCTGCCAACACCGTTGACCTAGCTAATTCCTGCGCAGATCCTGCTGCGGTTCGGCATATCATAATAAATCTACCGACACCCAGGCTGTTTCCATCGTACAGTCCTCATCAACGTATCATCGTTCTCTCTGTAATTGTCTCATGAACTCGAGCCACTGAAGGTATATAACCCCTTTCAATGTGTGGTACTGTACGCTAAATACCTTCCAATCGATTCTGAAGCCCGCACACCCTCTGTTTAGTCAATCTGGGCCTGACCTATAAGTGATCGTCGTCGATCCAATCTCTTCCCGCACCCGTTTCTTGTAGTCCTCACGGCGAGCACGATTCATCTCTCCTTGGACATATAAAGCACGAACAGACTTGTAATATTTATTCAAACCCGTGGTATCAACTCTCAATCATAAATCACCGCCTGCCTGACCGCCTACTTGACTCCAGCATGTCTGGCATCTGCACTGGCAACTTTATGCGATTATGTGCATTTCCGAATGTGAGATGACCGCCCTGACGAACAAATAATTACCATCAATGGTAATCAGAATGCGCCACACTGATCGCACGATGGTCTACAAATCAAGGCAGCTCGATCTAGGTTGTCGCCTATCAAGGGGAGTTGCCTCAAAGACACCAATATCCTCACTTTCCGATCTACCAGGGATACGCTATCATGAAAGTTGAGTCTATTAAGGGTAAAATATGCTACCTTCCTTCTCTCTCCAGAATGACATGGGCCATTGCTTTCTGCATGTGCCCTACTGAGGAAGACGACGGTTATGACGCGATCCAAGGATCGTCTCGGCTGGAGGATGCGGCTTTGGCCTTTGTGAAGACGAAACGGCCGGAAAAATTAGCGCCTCTCGGGAAGAAAGAGAATATAGACATGCTCTTGCAGCGCTACCGCTTCGAAGAAAGCTGTCCTCGAAGTCCTTCGAACGGAGACTATTACGATAAAGAGAGTTCGTTAATAATTAGTACTATGCACGCCAACCTGGGCCTACTGCTTACCATTCTCAGTCATCCACGGTTCGAAGTTTGTGGCATTGCTCGCCTTTCTTTCTGTATCGTACTGTACCCGCTATCCGAGATTGCGTCCCCTTAACGACATGTGGCCAATGCATTTGACGGCTTCAAAAAGTGGCCCACAGCCTGAAGCGTCTCGACGAACAATGGCGCATCGAGCACGAGGCAAACATCCAGCGTGGCCCAGCAGCCCACTTGCTCGATCAAGTGTCAGAGCATGAATGCCACAGAGGAAAGAAATGTATATAAAGCGTCACTCTTTCTTGAACGTTCCTCAGAAGATTTGTCTTCATACTTCTTCAAGTGAACGTGGTTCCCTCACCAGCACTACTATACCCCACTACCCACATCCACTCTAATGCCAGCCATGCCCACATCTGACGCGAAGGCGGCCGAGTTCGCGCAGCTTGTCAACTTGTTTGACCGCCTCGCGTCCCGACGTGCACGCACCACTACAACCAACACCACTAATAACGACCGCGATGCCCCAGCTGCTACCGCGGAGAGACAAACGCTTCTCACCCTCCCAGACGACTTCAGCCCCGTCCTCAAAAACCTCTCCACTATCGCCCCGCGGCGCAACACTCTGGCATCCATCTCCGGCTCGCGACAGGCGAGCGACATGAGCGCCGCCTCTGCGTCGGGCGAGAGCACCATCTCTGATACCGATGGTGACGTCGACGACGAGTCCCTCGCTCAATTCCCGCTTGCCGACGAAGAAGGGTATCCGTTCACCTTCAAGCACATGGTGCACGAGCTCTACCCCAAGGACGAGTGGGCACGCGCGGTCAAGGAGATGCTCGAGAAGTCGAAGAACGAGTTCAAGCCGCTTGCGGAGCAACTTGAGGCGAAGGCCAAGAGGTACGAGGAAAATGAGATTGACGAAGAAAAAAGCGCAGAGGAAAATGTTGTGCGCTTCAGGGTTCCCACAAGCCCTGGTGCCAGTCGTCGAGGCAGCGTCTTCGGGGGCAGCCACGAGCGCAACCAGTCCATCATCGGCGGTGCTTCGAGGGCAATCAGCCCTACCCGCTCTCCAGGCAGTGACCTCCAGCCCGAGGTCCGGGCGCTGAAGAAGCGCTGTGTCGGTCGTCGATCGTCGATGAGCGGACCGCTGAACGCGTTCGGCGGCACTGGCACTGGCGCTGCACCTGCAGGCACCATCGGCGGCGGCTGGGTCTACGCAGCGGCCATCTCCTCCGCCGAGCACCCCACTGCAGCGACCTTCTCTTCATGCCCACCGGCCCCACCCCCGTCGCCCACGACAAAGGATAGCTTCGATAAGTACGGCGCGTTGGGAGGAGGAAGGCCGAACTTGCCCAGCACACTCCAGGCTCGTGGAGGAGTGAAGCGTCGTGTTATTGCGGGCAACCCTGCGACGATCCCTCTTCAGATATTGACGAACAGCGACATGAATGACGAGAGACAGATCGTCCGGAAGAGGGCGATAGTGGCCGAGACGACGGAGGTGAACGACTAGGAAAGCCGGGGAAGATGAAGCACACTTTGTAGGGAAAGGAACTTTGACACTTTATCTTGGACACACCCGACGACCTCACAAAGAGGAATGCATCTATTATTTCACGATTAAAATTTCTTGCTTTATATCCCGAACGCATACGCACCTTGTATTATCAGCTATCTATAACTATACCACGCAAATTGACTTTTCGCTCTGGACCTTGCCCGCTATATCTTCCGAAGTCGCAGTTTGAAGGCATTCGGGGACCCGCGTGACTGTGAGTCCAGGGGCTTGGAATAGAACCATGCCACAAACTCCTCCGCTTCGAAGCCAATTTGGTTATACAAAGGTAGTGCACGAATCAGCGTTTTCGTCATTTTTTTGGAGGCCTAGAAGCGTATCATAGCTAAGTTGTTAACAGAGACGTGCAGTGTGATATCTTTGTGAGGGTTCATGATAATGAGATGACATAACATCGTTCTGCAGGGAATGTATGCGTTAAAAAAGGAAACAACCCCGAAGACACGTCCACGAACCGTCCGATCTGAGATTGGTCCCAACCTGATTTCACGGCCAGAAAAGTGAAGTAGGCTTCCCGAGGAGAGCTCATTATTGATACGCCGACAATTCTTGTGCATTGCGACGACGGTGATTTTCGCGCTCATAATCCAGTGAATCAGAGAGTGAAATCGCGTTCAAGCAACGTGGTAACCGTCATAGGGTAGACATTCGCATCATCTATTCCCGCCTAAAACGACCGTTCGAAGAGGTTGGCTCGTGTGGAGGGTGGAATAGGTGATTGGGGCCACATGTACATCCCCACTGCGTATTCTCCTTCAGGACTGTACATATCGCACGTCAGGTAACGACGAGGAAAGAGAATTAGGCTACTACGTACTGAGCCAACGTGCAATGATCACGTATGTGCTTCACGAGATCTATCCAAGGACTACTCATCTCCCAATATACCGCTACGACACCCTCGGGCATATATTGCTTCGTGCCACGCAGCCTTGAAAGGAAGGAGCTGTTGAACGGTGTCGTTTGAATGCTGCAGAGGGGTTGCGGCAGAAGGAGGGTTCGAAGAGGGTGGTAGAGGTGTCAAGGGCGCGTCTTCTACGCGTAAATCGCTGAATTCAAGGACTGACAGCCTCTTCTAGACCCCAAAATTAGAAAGATGGTTCGTTGAAAAGAAGAATGCACACCTATTCCAGTGTACGGAGAATTATTGCTTCAGTTAAATATGGACATTTCTTCGAGAAGTCATTGATGAACGTGGCGATGTCTTCTTTTAAATTTTCGCAATATCCGAATCCATCTACAGACTCTCTAGATGCATGCTCGTTGCGAGCTTGGAGGCAATCTTGGAGGAACGGCTCCACCCACGAGGTCTTCAAACGCGTCGTCATCTTCCGCTTAGTCGTGTCGTAGGAGTTCAAACAGCGAGGCGACAACGAGAGCCACTCTTTCTGCGCTTGATGCTTGCTCTTGCTCCTGGTTGTGGGCGTGCTTTCTGCGCTTTCATGGACGTTTCTGGTGAGACTTTACTATAGGGGAAAGAAAAGCGTGTTGTTGTTCGAAAGTGCTTTACGTTGTCGATTGCGATGTAATCAGAGTCTTGACTTGACAGATATTCTGAGCCACCTATCACATCTTGCTGAAATTCGAATCATGGAACAACTGAGCCGCGTTGTTTCGCCTCGCTGGAGTCGAAGAAGAGAAGAACGGATGTCCAGAGCAGGTTGGGCTTATTTGGAAGGAAGTTCTCACGTATCGTCAACCTTGGCACTCTGGCATCCTCCCTTTCTTCAACGACCCGCTGTACATTTTCGAACGTTGGGCTAAACCAGCTGATTACTAATTTAAGTCCACAATAGAGCAGGCGAGCTCAATTAAATCCTACATGTCGATTCAAGGAGCATAAAAGTTGGCTGGCTACACCAATCGACCCTCATTCTTGTGCCGCCGTAGTAAGTACGATTACTTACAAGGGTTGGAGAAGGTATTTTGTGAGCTAAAAATCTCTCTACAGAAATGAGTTGGTAAGCAAACCGTCACTTCTGCAATACCCAGTGTACGCACCTCATACTCTCAAATGAAAGAGAAGACCCGAACGCCCATCCATTCTGGTTGAAGGCGGGACCTCTATATAGGCCATCGCAAATGAGTGAAAAACGTAGGGTTCAGGAGCAAAGCTTAAACATACAACCAAACCAACGATGCATGTTTCATCCATGAAAATGTCGTCGATAAACTCTCTGTCCTTCATTTCGATGGATTTTGAATAGCCTGAAAAAGGAGATATAGGAGTGCGTATAGAGTCGAGGAATGGACTGTCTATGTCGGGGTCCAAATGAAGCATCTCGTACAAGGTTGCTGTTCCTGCAATTGCCTTGTATCCGAATCTGTTCCCTTCAGCAATGTAGTCCGGAAGCTCCCTTTTTGTCCTCTCCTTCCCAGTTAAAGGGATATTGAAATCCAGCAGCTCAAAGGCATTTTGTCCCCACCACAGAAAACACCATGTTCCCCCTGAGTAGCTCATCCGACGATATCCATTATGGTGACGAATAACCACCACACCATCAGCCGCCCAGTTGCTCCACGAAAGTGCCTCTTCTGTCTGGTAAGCTATATATTCGGCATGTCCGCGTTCCGCTAAAGCAATTAATTTGTCCCATTTTACGGCCAGGGTGAATTGTTGGAACTTGTTTGAGCGATAATTTCGAATATGAATATTGACGAGGACAACAGAGTTGGCAGGCTTGGTCATAAACGGCTGGTTCGCGCCTGTTTTTTCCGAGGCAGAGAGGGGGACTTGGCCGTCAGAAATGAAGGAAATTGAGTATCTGTAGAACCTTTCAGTGTGGTCGACGTATGGGAGCCCAAGACTGAGGATGAAGCGAGTTCGCGTTTCTTCGTGCTCCTGCTGGGACGTATCCGAGGGCGATGGGACATAGTAGACGTTGAGGCTTCCAGTGAAGGGATCGCCAATGAGCAGGAAATCTGCCCTAACGAACACCATTCCGGTTTTCAGGTCCACATTGTGCAGTACAGCTTTCCTGACTCCTGTTTTCCAATCCCAGATATAAATATATCCTTCCCACTTTACAATACCTCCTATGAATACTGCCAGATTCGCCCCAGAAATGACAACATCAGCTGAGGGTTTGCCATTCTCGTCCGTATCATGAGTGCAGACTTCGATAATGGGTGTTAATGCATCGGGGTGAGATTTATGGGTAGAATGTTCGAGCAATCGAAGTTGAATCGCTAAATGAGGGTAATTGGAAGAATCCCTGTATCGTGGGGTGGTCGTTAGCAATGCAACGAAATTATGAAATCACGACTTTTACCTGGTCACGACAGCGAGTAAATCGCTCTCTTCAATGGCGATGCCATATGCCAACAGCCGCTTCTCCAGTTTAAGCTCCCTCCATTGACCCTATCCTTCATGTGACTTTGGGAGTGTCAAACGCCACAGGCCAACAGTGTCACGAAAATAGACGCCCGACTTCATCTTGAAATAGAGATATCCGTATTCTGCTTTATCGGGCTCGAGCCTCTCGTGAGGGCCGTCAGTTAGAGGTCCTTGTATCGTCATCATCGACTTCCAATCCAGTGTAGACCAACGTTGCCGTCCCTCCCTGAGTATTTCTAACCGATCTCGGAGAGGCACTGTCCAGTAAGTGCAGTTGGGATTGTCGACCATGCCGGCGACCTCGAGCTCTTTTCGATAAGTCAAAGTTTTTGAGTGATATATTATGTTGTGAAATCGTCTGCAGGTGCAGGAACAAGATGCCACAGACCTTGGGGACAGCTGGGAGAATATGTGAGTGACGAGAATGGCAGTGGGAAGAGAGAGGATAGGGCTGCCATTAGTCGGTGACAGGAAATATCTTGTCGCGTTTGACATGTTGATCTGTGAGAGCTTAAAGACTGAAGCAGGAATGCAAGGCTCGCTGATGGCGGTTGATAGCGATGCCTTTGTGCTTTAAGGCGCCCACCCAGGCGCCCAGAAGCGGTATCACGTGATGCCCGGAACATCCCGCCACAGTAAACCATTGATCAATGACCCCGATCGCATTTACGCTTTACCTCAACTCTGACTTCTCTTGAACTCACACCACCGCATCGACACAGACGAGGGTCCTAAGATTACGGAAATGGTCGATATAATCATCCCTTTCGCGGGTGGTTTTCGAGCATCGGCTTGCAAGTTGTCTCATGTGACCGCGACGCAAGAAGATCGGGGCAAACACACCGAGAACAGGGTTGAAGCATGAAGCATGTCATAACCCACTATTGAGATGCATACGAACGTCCATGAAATAGAGATGCTGTGGGCACTGAATGAATATCTAATTGAATAGTGGCTTGGTATAAGAGTCCCTGGCCGGTATCATTCTCTTCCGCTCAATAATGAGCAAAGAAATTAAGAGGTCCTCGAAGAGTTCCTGTCCTCGAAGGGTAACTTCCAGCATCGAAAATGACTCTTCCTCCTCGACGCTGCCGTTCTTTGTCGGGCGTGTTAGCCATTTTGCGGGCGTGTACTTCGCGAGAACGACTATTCCAGCGTTAGGGTTTCTGGTCTTGCACTGTACCACGCGAGTTATTATAATATAAGTTTGGAGCCTAAAAGTGATGCTTACTATAGCGGGCGTTGTTCCATAATCCCATGTTAAATGCGAACTGCGCTCATATGGCGGTATCCACATCCAATGGCCTGTCTCGCGCGAGCCTGACTTCGCTAGCATCGTCTTTATCGGGGTATCTTTTCCGTGGATGCGCACGCGCCCTGGGGTGTTTGATATTCCCAACCTATTCCACGTTCAACGATCACCTCTCGGACCATTCCATAGAAAAATGTACGCACTCGAAGCACCCAACCCGATTCCCAGCCTCCACCTCCCCTCGATACACCGTCGTGCAATGCACAAGCGGGTTAAAAACGTTCTGGTTAACAACGATATGAAAGCGCGGGAGCTCGTCCGACGTGCCTAGCGGTGGCAGAAGCGTAACCGCGTTCCCCGCCGTCGGTGTGAACGTGTACAGAGTTGGGCCGCTCTTCCCCCGATCTCCTCTGCAATATTCTGGAGGGTCGAAATCCGGTGTATCTTCGCCAAGTGCGAGTTGGGCAGATAGAGAGAGGGATAGTGCGGACGAGTGCGTGTGGTATGATAGGCCACCGAGAGATGACGAAGGCGAATGGCGGGACTCAGAACGGGAGGACGCCCCGCTCCGAATTGATGCGCCGTCGGGATTCCAGCGTGCGTCGAGGTATGTCGGTGATTGTGACTGCGGGGGTGTGGGTATCCAACCATCTATGGCTTTGCCCGGCGCAGGAGGGAGATCTGGTTCGGAGACAACGCTGATATTCGGTGTGTCGTCGGTATCGCCCTCATCTCGGGATTTTCCTAGGCGGGAGGTCTCAGCACGCTCATAAGATGAGAACCATGTCGGCATATGTAGAAGTGTAGCGGATGGACGCGTTGCACAAGGGAGATGGGTAGTGAGGCGATGTCCCTTTCCTCGAAGCTTTATACCTCCAGACTCTTTACTCTCTGTCAGGTATATACCATATCCGAGAGATCCTGTACTCCGCCAAGACACAGTAAACAACAGGAAACTGTCTTGCCTGTCAAATTCTGTCGTGCCTCGCAGTGCAAAGCCTAGTATCACGTAGATAGTGATCGGTTTTTTCGGGTTTGGGCAGGGGTTTGAAGCTGGAGAGATCGCTGGAAGCTTCCATATATGTAGCATAATAACGTGCATGTCGAAAGAAAGCCGGAAAAAGGCGATTTGCCGCAAGGCTGTGCACCGGCAGTGTTTTCGTGTGAGTGTGAGGCTGTGGTTCCACAAAGACGAGTAGAGAGCGTTTGAGGATGAATATTTTGAGAAATGGCTGAAAGTGATTCCTGGCATTGAAGCGGGGAACACAGACGACGGTGCCAGATGAACTCCAGAAACGGCTCGTGTGGCGCATGCATTCCCTTTCCGAGAATTAATCCCGACAGTGATCACGAGACGAGCCGACTGGCTTTCTCCCCACAACTAGTGAGAAGTTTATGCCATTTGCGAATTGATCCATATTTCAGTTTCTCATGCAATATCGTGCACTGATAAGATGGCTAGCACCCACTGAATATGGTACGAGCAGATTATTTGCTTCCTGTATTGAAAGCATACGGAAGCAAATGTGATGATAGGAATATAGATGACGGACTGCGGAGAGCTGTGACGTTATAGGTATTCTAGTCTTCGAATGCTTCATAGGCTTCGGGAGCCTACGTTGAGCGTCGATTCGTGATTGATATCAGTGGAGATATAAGCTTAGACTCGGGAAGGGCACGGGTCCACTCCGTCATCAAGAAAGAAAATACCTGGCGAAGCTTGGTTCTACCACTTCCTCAAGAGGCGTTTTTCTGCAAGATATGCTCTGCCACATTTTATACACCTTACATCTTTCCATTTCTCGCTTCGTTCGTCGTTGTAAACCTACCAAAGACCGATACCCCTTCGAATTTATAGAATCATGCCTTGTTCAGTAAGCTATTTTATCCTTGATGCTTCTGAGATTCGTTGCATGATTGAGTATACTATTCATGTGGTAGAGCTCTGCTGGGCAGCTGCCCACCTTCCTGGTACATATTGCCGAAGCAGGTGGAGCCACATAGGTAGGTTTGTGGACACAGGTCCTGCTCGGGTACCACGGGCGCCTCCTTGGAGAGTTACATGTTCAGGCGTAATTGGATTCTCGACAAGCGTATTGAGGTCGATCAGCAAGGAGGCGGTGCCAGAGGTACTGTAGTTGATGGAATGGCAATATGCTCTTGCACTCATGCGCGCTCTCGCAGAACGGGGAGACCAACGGGGCGAGTGCACAGAGTACATTGCAATCGGGTGATGCCGACTCAGAGGCGGCTGGAATCTCCGACCGAACGGGATTCTGTGGCGCACTCGTATAGATAGGGACGACACCACTCTAAGCAGCACACGACGTGAATTCGAAGGGGATGAGGGGATGAAGAGTTTCTTACCCATCTGTTGCGGATAATGCTCCAGGGACTCTCCCAAATAATCCCACTGCTCTCGATCGCCTCGCTTGACGTAGCATCAACGAAACCCATGATTTGGAGTGAGTAGCTCTAGTAATACACGAATCTAACAGGCATCCCAAATTATAACAATACACTACATAAAAATAAAGCGAGCATAACATAAAACCCTAAATAAGTCCTTTTTAAACCAATTGCTTTGGAAATTTTAGTTGAACAGCCGCTTAACGAGCTTATTCTTCCCTGGGGCCAGTCGTTTCCTCTCAATGATAAGCAGCGAGACCAAGAGGTCGTCAAAGTGGTGCTGCCCCTCAGGACTGACTACGAGCTCAGCCATAGAAGGCGGTTCGCCCTGCTCGACATGCCGCGATGGCGTGAACTTGGCAAGAGGCTTTTTTGTAGTGAGCGAGTGGCACTGTCCATCGCAATACTCATAAGCCTCAGCACAAACGAAAGGGGCAGGAAACGTACCATGAAAGGCTGGCTCTTGCAGTCCCAAGTGAGGGCTTTGGACTTCTTGGAGGGAATCCATAGCCAAGACCCCTGACAGACAGGCAGAATGGTATGAGCATCGCGAGCTAATCGTGGAGACGAACGTGCGTCACAGACGAGAATACTCACTGCTTGGCGCGACCCCACGATTTTCTTTAACACGGACCCAATCTCCATCTCACGGTCCTTGATCGTCACCGTGGCCGATTCTGACGAAATGCCCATCCTACATTATCGTATCCTTGTCAGCCTTTTTGCTCGAAAATCGAGACAGACGTGCGATAAACTCACTCGAACTGGGCGACGAGCACCCCGAATCCAGTGCCCCCGCGGCGAATGGTGGTGATATACGAGAAGGGAGTAAAACAGTTCATGCTGATGGATATGTGATATTTTGACCGGAGGTCGGCGGCGTCGGATGTGGGGGTGACGATCATAGTGTTAAAGGAGGTCGAAGAGAAGCTATACTTCACAGCTACGTCCGGGAGTTGGACAGTGTCGACATAGCTGAATTGACATGAGATATGAGGTTTTTGGACGGAGAAACGACAAGGAAGAACGCACTCGGGAGGGCTATCATCCTCCGGCGACGGAGAGGACACGAACGAGCTCGAGGTTCCTGACGATGGCATGTACGAGTTCGACGACGACGAGTATATACTCGAACTATCTAGTGTCGGGCTGCTCGCGTCCAGGCTCATGGAATGTCGGGCCCACAGTTCGGCGTCCAGGGGCTCAGATGATTGTGACGATATCGAGGCAGGGGTGGTTGGTCGTTCGATGTGAATGCTGGGGACGCTAAGCGTGTCCACATCTCGATCCTGCCGTGTAGGCGCTATGAGTACTCTGCAAGACAATTAGCGATAAGCATCCATATCAATGCAAGGACCAGCGCTGACGAGGATGAATGCAAGAACAACGACATATCAGAATCAACGCGCGATTGAACACAGATGAAGTGATGCGATGAGGGGAGAGGTGTACAGGCAAATAGCGCTGAATGCTATCAGATTCGAGGAGGATGTCGAGGCGCTTTCATTGGCGAAGCAGGGGCTTCCGCGTATCGTGGGCTTTATAGGCCCTAGGACGACACCGGCTTAGCACACAGCCTCTAACGCCACTTTTAGAACACAAGCTCATGTGCGTGATCCAAGGACGTCCGACGTCCGAATTCAACTGGAAAATGACAAAAATACCACAGCCCACTAGTGCCAAGGCGTTCTTGAGGTTCTATAGTGAAAATCGATTGACTTGAGGAGCCCTCAAGAGTGTCCAGCATCAGGAATCGTGCACGCGGCATTGGGGCCTGCATGCATTACGACGGGTACGATTGGAGCGAACCCCGACAGTTACTTGGGAAAAAAATAGGCGGGTTTCCTCAGTTTCCACAGGCGCGAAGAGTATGGGTGGCATTGAGTTACGTTGGTGAGAGTGTAGAGAGAAGGTAAGCGAAGTCAAGAATCCCCGTTGCAAGCCGTGAGAAGCTCGCGGCCCGGAATGTCCGGAGGCAACACTGCCCCCGCCAAGCTTTATCTTTATGATGATGGCACTGCGCTACTATTGCGCATTTTTTTTTTTTTTGCGGTTTGAGATATGGAAATAGCGTGAAAGAAGATGAAGATAAAAGAATTCGATTCTGTCGTTCACTTGCCAGCACTATGCCGAGGCAGTGCCGGTATAAGTTCAGTAGAAAAAGAGGTTCAACAGAGAGCTTGCGTTCTGACGCCGTGATTGAAGGTAGTATACGAGTGAGATCCGAACGTGATAAACTCGTAAGCCCGCTGAAGAAAACGCGAAGTTGCAACGATCAGAAAATATATTTCTTCCTAGCCCAAGATAATCGGGCACAGCACTACTCTAAGTGCACGATAAATACCGTAGAGGGAGGGGTGAATAAAATTGTTTTTAGTAGAACTTCGAAATCCGCCGGCCTCTGGTATGTAAACGATGAGGAATTAATCAAGAAAAGTAAGAAGAAAATTGTCTATAGGTTGGTGACTTCAGATTGTGCCTGAGGCATTTCAACCGCGAAGAATGAAGCGAGTCAAAGGAAAATAAGAAGAATAAAATGAGAAAGTGATTTTTGCCCCTGATGCCCTGCAGCATAAGGAAGTGGTACTACAGTAAAGAAAGGAAGAGGCTGATTCTATTAGAACAAATGATCGCCTCAGAGTCGTTAATGTGCACTCACGAAGATGCAAACAGCGTCGAAGCGAACAGAAAGTTGGAGAAGCGACGGCGCTAGGTGAGTGAGATACGCTGTGGAGCGCGTGAGTTTCAGTGCAGGAGAAGACAAGAAGAGGGTGTACCATTGATGTAGATGAACGTTCAACGCGCGAACGTTTGAACTCCCACACTAGCCTCGTCCTTCATGGATGAAAACTTCAAGGATGAGGGATCCAGGGACCGCGTCGCCATGTTCCTAGGACGCAAGACGGCTGCGAGGAACTGATGAGCATGACATGAAATTGGACAAGTTAGAAGGTGTGGAAATTACAAAGTGGTGTCCCGCTGCGGAAAGTAAATCTGGCTGAACGAACTGCATGAGCCCAGTATCAGAAGTCCTTCGACTGTAGGTTGACATACCTCATCACGCCCACCGCTCGCCGAACAGGGACCCTCTATCCGAACCAAGCCAACGCCACACTTCATCCTTGGGTGGGTTCCGACTAATAGAAAGCGACGATGGCATGCAATCCCACGTACTACCACCCAAGGATGCAACTCGAGACTGAGATTTCGGACTGAGTGACTTCCTCCCACGCCGCCTGGCTGCGGTGAGTGTGGGAGGCATGTGCTCTGCTCCTACATCCCGGTCCAGACACAAGCCGCTTGGCAACTGGTCATACCGCGTAGGGCTAGACGATGCCAGGTCTAGGGCTACATAGTGCGGCGGATAGTGTGTATGGGTTGGCTAAGTTGAATGTCGGGGTCCCGTCTGCACCGAGAGGTGATTGCTAGAGTGTCGACGACCGGCCATTGAATTTGAGAAAAGGCGAGGTCGTAGAAAGATGTCGGCGTCCTAAAACACGTCTGGAGTCAAGGGAGGGATGAAAAGAAGCGAATAAAAAACTCGCCTTGGGCCGATGCCATCAAGACAATTTCGATGTCATAGATGACTGTCGCCGAAACTGCCCTTTCTGTGGGGTTGTACTAATGTGCCGACGCTGTTGAGGATGAACTATCGATAATGAATGAGGAGTATGAGGTATATATAACAGGACCCACTTCGTTTGTGTCTCAACAACAATGCCACACAGAGGATGGGCAAGAGCGAGCGCAAGTCATGGTCGAAGAAGCGGGTGCCCGCCATGGTTAGTGGTAGGGATTGTGGCAAGTAGTGGTCAAGAGACGATGGTGGGTCCCTTTGCAATGCACGACCCTGTTATACCCCGGGCGAGATTGTCATTATTTGTCTTCCGCGTTCTCAGTTTGGAACTAGTGGCTGACCTGCCGGTGGATGACTTGATGATCGTGCACAGCGTCTAAAAGCGGTAGGCTTGTTCCCAATTTGGGTGACCTATCTTCTGCAAGGGCCCTATTGACGCGACGGGGCATCAAAGATATGCCATCGATAAGAGATTATCGCCGCCCCGCGTCCACCATTTCCCCGACACCACGGGGATACTTGTATATCTGAGCGTTTCTCTTGGGCATCCGAGTCATTAGCGGTAGGATGGACGCCTCGTGGTATCATGTCGTGGGATTGGGATTTATAAAACGTCTTTGTATATATTTTTAAGACAGGTAGAACACCATCTACGTGCCGCGAATTCGTCCATCAGACCAAAACGATGATGACGTCACCGGGCGCTTAATTGCAGTGTTATAAGATGCTGCATGCCTACAAGTGGCGCTCGCCCTAATCGTACACGATCTAATTGTTCAATATCCCATCCCAACTTGCGAAGAGCAGTACCTCGGTGTAGACTTCAACAGGGCGCCCCTTCGTCGAGACGGCGCGAATATTGGAAGTAAAGGTCTCCGAATAGGAGCTCACAGGCTGGTACCCTTTCAAGCTGAATAACAGCACGAATACAAAGGATGTCGCGCCTTAAGGTATGATAGATGGCTGTTCGTCCGTTTCGGCAACCGCGCACGCGATTGGACGAGGCGGGCGTATGCTTCCGGGTGGGGATCGTGATCCAGCTCGTGGCATGGGTTAATTAGGCGAAGCTTAAATCACAGTAATCCAATTCTTCTGCTATGAGACTAGCCATGATTACGCGTAAGCTCAATTGAAGAGGTAATGAGGAAACAACGAGGAGTGGTGCCTTAGGACTTGAAGAGGATAAAGGTTGTCTATAATCGCGTCCGCGTCAAGCCAGGGACAACGGAGAGGTCCCCAGATGCCAAACCCAACAAATCCGGATTCAACCAGCTCTCACTGACAGTAGACCCGTGACTATCCGAAGAATGAGGAGCCATCGCCTCAGAGAGAACGGTCACATTGACAGTTTGGTTGTTTTAATGCACACGCTTGGATTCAATGACAGAAGAAAAGAATTAGACGAAGGTGTATAGGACGATCGAGTGAGTATATATGAGTTTTGTGAGTCTTTAGTGTGTTTGCAGAAATGGTGCATGAAAATGAAGAGAAAAGATGGAAGAAACGCGAGGAAGCTGTGTAAACGCGTGCGGTAAGATGGTACGAAACGCAGTTTGTGAACTAATCTAACGAAAGAAAGAAACTGATTTTATCAGAGTCAAATTTGCTTCAGGAGCAGAACTGGACTCACAACATCTGACGTGTCCGAGAAATGATGGGCGGCGAAGCACACGTTATTTGATCGTCGCTGGACGAGATAAACAGATATCCAGTACACCAGAAACAAAAAGCGGCGTACCATAGTGAAAACCCATCCACTATGTTAAGCTCGGGATGTTGAGCCAACGACAAAGGCCGGGTCTGGATGAGCAATTAGAATGGTGCGCCTATTGGAGAGACGTTTGCGGAAGAAAATACAAAGAGGGTATCCCGGGCTGTTGTTTTCGATATCGCATCGCTGAAGGACGTCTAAATCAGTTCTAAACCAGGAAGCACGTTGATGTAAGCGACTCACCTCACGACGTCTGCCGCTCGCCGAACAGGGACCCTTTATCCGAACCAAACCAACGTCACACTTCATCCCTGGGTGGGTTCCGACTAATAGAAAGCGACGATGGCATGCAATCCCACGTACTACCACCCAAGGATCCACCTCGAGACTGAGATTTCGGACTGAGTGACTTCCTCCCACGCCGCCTGGCTGCGGTGAGTGTGGAAGGCATGTGCTCTGCTCCTACATCCCAGTCCAGACACAAGCCGCTTGGCAACTGGTCATACCGCGTAGGGCTAGACGATGCCAGGTCTAGGGCTACATAGTGCGGCGAATAGTGCGTGTAGGTTGGAGAGATTGAATGTTGGGTCCCTGTCTGCGTGGCAGGTGGTGTTGAGAACGTCGAGGACGTCGCCCTGGTGTTTAGTGAAAGGCGAGGCCGTAAAAAATTGTCGGCGACCTGAAGCGCGTACAGCGTGAACATTGCGGGAGATCAAGAGACATGAAGAACTCGCCTTGGGGAATGCCGCCACCGGTTCCTACGGACAGGGACACAGAAGGCTGTCGACGACCCGCCTTTGCTGTTTCACGTGAAGGATGGGTTGGAGGAGAGACGAGGTAGCATAAAGGTGTCAGCGCCCTGAAATAGATTTATCATGAATGGTGTCAAAGAACGATGGAGGCGAAGCGTTCACCTTGCCCAATCTAGAGGAGTGCTTGAAGGAATATGTTGGCCGCCCCGCCTAAGACAAATACCAAAGGCGGTATATAAAATCATTTATGAACCAGCCATTGCTGTGGCGTCGTGTGACGATGGCGCTGTTGAAGATAAGAGTGAGCCGAAGGCGAACACAGCACAAACAATGACATACCAGGTACGAGGCCCAACGCCACCAACAAGCACTCGAGAGGATGATGGGTAAGAGTGGAGTTCATGGTCGTTGAGAAAGGCTAGTCGACCTCGAGATTGTGGTGGATGAGAGTCAAGAGACGATGGTGGGTCCTTTCTCGGTGGGCGTGCTTCTTATACCCCAGGATAAGATTGCGGTTGTTTGTCTTCCGCCCTTTGAATTTGGACCGAATGGCTGACCAGCAGCTGATATGACCTCGATCGCCTGTGGCGGCTGACTGTGGCTCGCCGATCGAAAGAGATACTCCTTCCCACTGCCGGCTGGGTGTCCTTAACTGAGCGAACGGGTCGATTGTAAAGCGAGACCGATGGCCGATAATCGTAATCACGATGAGCGGCGGTTGAGACAGGCGGTCCTCAGCAGCACCGTTCATCAGGCAAACAGCGTTCAAGTTTTTCGTGAGTCAAGTACTGTTGTGATTATCCCTCGAGAAACGAGCCTTCGGCGCGTTAGCACAAAAGCAGTCCACGACATGAAGTTTTATTTCCAGGTAATACTATTCACCTCTCGTCGATAGGCAAAGCCAGGCCTGGAGGTACCAGGAGCTAGATGAAGAACAGTTGCCACAAAGACGCGTCGCGCGTCCTCGTTGAAGCACATGACTTTCGGCGCCTGCCGAACCGCTTTATCCCAAACGCGAGACCTCAAATCTTCAGAAGCCCTCGGGAAAACGAGATGCAGCACTCTTTTATTGCCCGATTATTCCGATTTGGCCATGTCCTATCGCATTATACGAGACCCTTTCGGCTCTGCCATGCACTTTCAATTCAGAGGCTTATTTACCTCTCCTTCTTCAAGTTTCAACTCTGTGGCTACCAATTCGATGACGAAAGCATTACCAGTGAAATATAGGCCTCCATTGATGAACTAGAATTATGCCTGGAAGATGACCTCCCACGTGGACTTGCCGGAAATAGATCCTAGGAACGGATGGTATGCGCCACATGAGCCGTTTCTGGACGGCGTTTACCTCCATCGTCAGTATTTGCTGAAGTTAGAGAACAAATTTGTCAGTGGAAGTTATTCTTTTCGCGCCGAAGACTTGTAACCTGGGGACACGTAAACCTCAGCCTCAGTGCTCTGATCGGCGCACAGCCTCGTAGACCTCTCTTGGATCTTTCAGCAATCTTTCTCTGTACGTCGACTTTCTTTTCTGAGCAAGAAGACCCGACATCGACTTGCTGGAACCGTGCACATCGTAGCCTTCAAAGGGAGGGGAATGCTGCGGTTGCGTCATGTCTTGTCTTCGGAGCCTTGGCGAAAGGAAGAAATTCTGAGCTATCCCCTCTGCTTGACGACGAGCGGGTGCATTCACCTATATAAAGCTTCGAGCAAGGCGGATAGGTTCTTGACCTTCTACCTCCGCCAGTCTACCGCATAACGATGCCTTCCTGGTTCTCATCTGAATCCTCTCGTACGGGGCAGGCCGACGACACACCCAACGTCAGCGTCGTTTCCGACCCGTCTCTTATCTCTGGAGGAGACCGATGGGAGAGTGGTAGACCTACGCTGTACACGTTCACGCCGACGGCGGGGAACGCGGTCACTCTTCTGCCACCGCCAGGTGCGCCGGCCGACGTGTCGCGCTTCCACATCGTCATCACTCAGAATGTGTTCAATCCACTCGTGCATCGCACAACGGTGTATCGAGGAGAGGTTGAGGGAGGGACTATCGTCGGTTGCTTCGAGTGAGTTTTGAATAGCCCCTATTTGAATGAACCGTCAGAGATTGATTGATAAATGGATTAGGATGGGAATTTCGAACCTCCCGGCACGCGTGCGCATCCATGGACGAGACACGCCGATAAAGACGATGTTGGACAAGTTCGGCTTTCGTGATTCGGGTGACTATACGTGGGCGCCTCCGTACCGACCTACTTCCCACTTGGTCTGGGACTACGGATGCACACCCATCACCGTAAACCTCATCTTCTTTGGGTCCCACCCAATGCTGATGCAAGTGCGATAGTGCAAATCCAAAAATCCTCAGACCGGAAAAATCGTGCTCGCGACCTACACACCCGAGAAATGGCCCACGGAGCCGAAGGAGGGCGGCAGCGTCGAGGAGGAGATGTCGCTAGCGATGCTAGAGGTCAGCCCTGCTGGACAGGAGCTGATCGAGGACATCTTGATTTCTTTGCTTATTTGTGAGCGGAAGAGGATGGCACCAGGGAAGGACAGCTACACAAAGGCTCTCTTTAACTAGACATCGAGATTTCCAGCTTGGGCGCTCGACAAGCAGTAAAATAACCTCTGGGTGTTGCCGAGAGGTGTTGCAGTTAGAGGAGACAAAGGACAGTTCGATAGTGGTAGCGACGACAATCACTAGCCTCATATTCAGCTTCTTGTGTTTCGATCGGAAGTAGAGAGTACATCGGCGCCGAGGGTGCATTCTGTCGTTCTGAAAAGGCCGATATATGAATGAAATCTTCAAAATACGAACAAGATGCAGCAGTGACCACGGTTGACAGTGCGACAAATATATGATAACGAAGGCCAATTGGGCCCTAGCCTAGAATAGTACGAAGGAAGGTCAGCTCACGCTTGAAGATCTGAATGAGTCTCGTCCACCAACAGAAAAGAATAACTCACGCCTTGACAGTATGCTTGCCGAGTGTTTTGATGTTGCCAACGAGTCGGAGGAATGCTCGCAGCAATGTTAAATAACGTCCGTGTCTCTCTGAAAGTACACAGAGTGACGATGATGTACCAAAAAGGTCTCATATTGATTGACCGGGCGGAGGATAGGATATGGAACCTGTTGCTCAAATGACGTACGTCTTCGAATCGTCTTCGAACTTGCCAAAGCTGAGGTTTACATAAAGTCACACTGCAGGGGCAAACTGAGGTCATGACACTAGAAAAAGAATTTTCAACTCACCAATGATATCCCGCCCAGCTTCTTCTCTGTCGCAGGAACTGAGATGGTTCGCGGACGGAAGAGGAGACTGAGTTGAATCAGGAAACCCTAACCTCGAGCTCGCATATTATCCCGTGTAGGATTTTGTAAATACATAGTTCAGAGTTTTCCAGGCAACCGACCCGCCCCACTCAACCGTATCGTCTCTCCATTTACATACGGACAATCCAAAATCCACCTCACGGTCTTCGCGAACTCCACTGGCTGGCCAAAGCGGCGCGGGTAGATGATGCCCTCGTTCTCGAGACTCCGGCGTGTCTTGACAGGGAAGTTGGCGGTCATGCTGCTGTCGAAGACGCCTGGGGCGATGGTGACGACGCGGACGGCGTGCCGTGAGAGGTCGCGAGCCATTGGGAGGGTCATAGAGACCAGAGCGCCTTTGGTGGCGGAGTAGGCGGTTTGGCCTGG
>MPNV01001653.1:64874-84697 GCA_013376435.1 Cyclocybe cylindracea
AAACGCGCGTCATGACGAACCTTACTCAAATGGCCGCACGGGAGATACTCCGGTCCAGGTAGCATGAGTGGTGATGTTTCGAAGGTGAGTGTGCAATTAGATAATACAAGGCGTAGGTGTAGTATAAGCAGTTGCTTTACGAAGAAGATTTTTCTTTCGAAGCATTTCCCGGTGTGTTGACGAGGCATCGCCTCCTATTTTTGGGATGACGCCATTGTTTTCAGGAAAGTCTCCCAGCTCGCCGATTGGTGCACTAGAAGGCAGAGAAATAGTAAGCACCAGTAGAAAGAGCGCATACGACGCTCGGAAGGTGAACAGGACTCACTTCCATCAAATATCGCATCCACCAACGAATTCACCATTGACATACACCTGCGGAATTGTGGGCCATTCCCTATGACAACCAAAAAAGTTCCGCGTCATCTCATGCAGCATACGTCACAGTAGGTTCAAAGCACGTACGAGAATCCTTATCCCACTCTCAGCTCCGGTTCAGGCAAGGACGTTGTACGTTTGCATCTTCTCGGGGTGGACACCATGGAGCTCGGGATTTGGACAGCGCGCGTGAGAAGCCACATGGGGTCGTCGGGGGGGGTGCCCTTCATGAACAATACGATGGCTTAGCCTTGACAGCCTGTTCTATTGTGACCTGGCTTCCCTGGGACAGGTACCGGAATGCGTGAGCTTTCGCGGACGCAGTGTCGAGGTGCGGTGCGGTGGAGGTTTGAACTGTATTTCGCGTCAACATGTGATAATTTGCTGAATTTTGCACTATACTAACCGAAGAACGTAGACCTGGTCTGAACATGGTGGAAGGTCGAAGTCCAGTGTGTGAACGGTGAAATGGTGTTTAGCGGTCAGTGACGATGCTGAGAAATGGGGTCGGGTCCGCATTAGGTAAAGCATGGATCACGTGAATGCGGTTTGAGCGTGAAGTGCATCCAGCCAATAGGATCTTCCTTTCACATGTCCATCGACGTACCCGACGTACGCGGCGCTACCGCACACACTCTCTTTCCCGCGCACCCCATACACGACGCAGCATGAGGTCGAAAACAGGACGTTTGTGGTATCTGGAGGGTAAGCTGGGAGTGTGCAGTTTCGAGCAAGGGTAACCATTGATTCGCGGATTGGTAGATCTTCTGGCCTTGGTTTGGCCACTGTTGAGGATCTACTCTCAACAAACGCCTACGTCTCTATCCTCGATCGTTCATCTCCCCCAGATTCTATTTCTTCCAACGCAAAGGTCAAGTTCTTCGAAACAGACATCACGGTTGTCTCTGCCATCCAGGCTGCTGTAAACGGCACCGTCGAGTGGGCAGGGAAGACAGGAGCGCCTCTCGGAGGAGTGATCAATTGTGCTGTTGGAACGGCGGGAAAGATCATAGATGCACACGGACAACCGCATAGCTTGGATCTATGGGACTTTACTCTCTCTGTGAACTCCACAGGCTCGTTTAATCTGACGCGGTTGGTGTTGGAACACCTTGTGAAAGTCGATCCGGAGCCAGGACATGACGGAGAGCGAGGTGTAGTGGTGTTTGTGGCAAGTGCAGCAGCAGTGAGTCCTCAATTCACTTTCTTTCGGCATGGTTTCGAATCACCATCCCTAGTATGAAGGTCAGTTCCAATTACCCTCATTTAGCGATTCAACTTCGACTGCTCGAACATTCTACCCATGAAGTTCACCCCGATGCGTTAACACCCATTATCGAGGTCTGCACTCACGATACGGACGAGAATGGGAAACCCTCAGCTGATGTCGTTATTTCCGGGACGAATCTGGCAGTATTCATAGGAGGTATTGTAAAGTGGGAAGGATATATTTATATCTGGGACTGGAAAACGGGAGTCAAGAAAGGCGTACTGCACAATGTGGATCTGAAAACTGGAATGGTGTTCGTTAGGGAAGATTTCCTCCTCATTGGCGATCCCTTTGCTGGAAGCCTCGACGTTTACCATGTCCCATCGCCCTCGAATACGTCCCAGCAGGAGCACGAAGAAACGCGAACTCGCTTCATCCTCACTCTCGGGCTCCCATACGTCGACCATACTGAAGGGCTCTATAGATACTCAATTTCCTTCATTCCTAACGGCCAAGTCCCCCTCTCTGCCTCGGGAAAAACAGGCGCTAACCAGCCGTTTATGACCAAGCCTGCCAACTCCGTTGTCCTCGTCAATATTCATATTCGAAATTATCGCTCAAACAAGTTCCAACAATTCACCCTGGCCGTAAAATGGGACAAATTAATTGCTTTAGCGGAACGCGGACATGCCGAATATATAGCTTACAAGACAGAAGAGGCACTTTCGTGGAGTAACTGGGCGGCTGATGGTGTGGTGGTTATTCGTCACCATAATGGATATCGTCGGATGAGCTACGCAGGGGGAACATGCTGTTTTCTGTGGTGGGGACAAAACGCCTTCGAGCTGCTGGATTTCAATGTTCCTCTAACTCGCAAGGAGAGGACAAAAATGGAGCTTCCGGACTACATTGCTGAAGGGAACAGATTCGGATACAAGGCAACTGCAGGAACTGCAACCTTGCACGAGATGCTTTATTTGGACCCCGACATAGACAGTCCATTCCTCGACTCTATACGCACTCCTATACCTCCTTTTTCAGGCTGTTCAAAATCCATCGAAATGAAGGGCGGAGAGTTTATCGACGACATTTTCATGGATGGAACGCGCATCGTTGGTTTGGTTGTATGTTTATGCTCCGCTCCCGAACCCTACGTTTTTTACTCATTTGCGACGGCCCATATAGAGGTCCCGCCTTCAACCAGAATGGATGGGCATTCGGGTGTTCTCTTTCATTTGAGAGTATGAGGTGCGTACACTGGGTACTGCGAAGGTGACGGTTTGCTTACCAACTCATTTCCGTAGAGAGATTTTTAGCTCACAAAATACCTTCTCCAACCCTTGTAAGTAATCGTATGTACTTACTACGGTGGCACAAGAATGAGGGTCGATTGGTGTAGCCGGCCAACGTTTATGCTCCTTGAATCGCCATGTAGGATTTAATTGAGCTCGCCTGCTCTATTGTGGACTTAAATTAGTAATCAGCTGGTTTCGCTCAACGTTCGAAAATGTACAGCGGGTCGTTGAAGAAAGGGAGGATGCCAGAGTGCCAAGGTTGACTATGCGTGAGAACTTCCTTCTAAATAAGCCCAACGTGCTCTGGACGTCCGGTTCTCCTCTTCTTCGACTCCAGCGGGGCGAAACAACGCGGCTCAGTTGGTCCATGATTCGAATTTCAGCAAGATGTTATGGGTGGCTCAGAATATCTATCAAGTCTGGTCAAGACTCCGATTACGTCGCAATCGACAACGTAAAGCACTTTCCAACAACAACATGCTTTTCTTTCCCCTATGGTCAAGTCTCGCCAGAAATGCCCATGAAAGCGCAGAAAGCACGCCCACAACCAGGAGCAAGAGCGGAAGATGACGACGCATTTGAAGGCCTCGCGGAGCCGTTCCTCCAAGATTGCCTCCAAGCTCGCAACGAGCATCTAGAGAGTCTGTAGATGGATTCGGCTATTGCGAAAAGAAGACATCGCCACGTTCGTCAATGACCTCTCGAAGAAATGTCCATATTTAACTGAAGCAATAATTCTCCGTAAACTGGAATAGGTATGCATCCTTCTTTTCATCGAACCATCTTTCTAATTTTGAGGTCTAGAAGAAGCTGTTAGTCCTTAAATTCAGCTATTTACGCGTAGAAGACGTGCCCTTGACACCTCTACCACCCTCTTCGAACCCTCCTTCTGCCGCACCCGAAGTCCTAGACCCCTCTGCGGCATATAAACGAAACCGTTCAACAGCTCCTTCCTTTCAAGGTTGCATGGAACGAAGCAACGTATGCCCGAGGGTGTCGTAGCGGTATATTGGGAGACGAGTAGTCCTTGGATAGATCTCGCGAAGGACATGCGTGATCATCACACGTTGGCTCGGTACGTAGTAGCCTAATTCCCTTTCCTCGTCTTTACCTGACGGGCGATATGTGCAGTCCTGAAACAGAATACGCAGTGGAAAATGTGGCCTCAATCACCTATTCCACGCTCCACACGAGCCAACTCCCTCAAGTGCGTGAATTAGAGACTGAAATCGCGTTCAAGCAATAGGGTAACTGTCACAGGGTAGATGTTCGCACCATTTATTCCCGCCCAAAACGACCGTTCTAGGAGATCATTAGATTATGAGCCCGAAAAATCACCATCGTACAAGAATTGTCAGCGTGGCAAGAAGTAATGAGCTCTCCTCGTGAAATCTACACTTTCTGGCCGTAAAATCAGGTTGGGACCAATCTCAGATCGGACGGTTCGTGGACGTGTCGTTGGGGATGTTTCCTATTTTTCAATGCATCTATTCCCTGCAGGACGATATTGTGGCATCTCATTATCATGAACCCTCACAAAGATATCACACCCTCTGTAAACAACTCAGCTATGGTACGCTTTAAACTGCGACTTCGGAAGATATAGCGGGCAAGATTCGGAGCGAAAAGTTAATTTGCGTGATATAGTCATAGATAGCTGGTAATACAAGGTGCGTATGCGTTCGGGATATAAAACAAGAAATTTGAATCGTGTAAAAATAGATGCCTTCCTCTTCGTGAGGTCGTCGGATATGTCCAAGCTAAAGTGTCAAAGTTCCTTTCCCAACAAAGCGTGCTTCATCTTCGCCTCGCTTTCCTGGTCGTTCTCCTCCATCTTATCACCCTCCATCGCCCTCTTCCGGACGATCTGCCTCTCGTCATTTACGTTTCTGTTCGTCAACATCTGAAGCGGGAACATCGTCGCAGGATTTCCCGCAATAACACGACGCTTCACTCCTCCAAGAGCCTGGAGTGTGCTGGGCAAGTTCGGCCTTCCTCCTCCCAACGCGCCGTACTTATCGAAGCTATCCTTTGTCGTGGGCGACGGGGGTGGGGCAGGTGGGCATGAAGAGAAGGTCGCTGCAGTGGGGTGCTCGGCGGAGGAGATGGCTGCTGCGTAGACCCAGCCGCCGCCGATGGTGCCTGCAGGTGCAGCGCCAGTGCCAGTCCCGCCGAACGCGTTCAGCGGTCCGCTCATCGATGATCGACGACCGACACAGCGCTTCTTCAGCGCCCGGACCTCGGGCTGGAGGTCACTGCCTGGAGAGCGGGTAGGGCTGATTGCCCTCGAAGCACTGCCGATCCCGAAGACGCTGCCTCGACGACCGGCACCAGGGCTTGTGGGAACTTTGAACCCCACAATATTTTCCTCTGCGCCTTTTTCTTCGTCATTCTCATTTTCCTCGTACCCCTTCGCCTTCGCCTCAAGCTGCTCCGCAAGCGGCTTGAACTCGTTCTTCGACTTCTCGAGCATCTCCTTGACCGCGCGTGCCCAGTCGTCCTTGGGGTAGAGCTTGTGCACCATGTGCTTGAACGTGAACGGGTACCCTTCTTCGTCGGAAAGCGGGAATTGAGCGAGGAACTCCTCGTCGACGTCACCCTCGGTATCGGAGATGGTGCTCTCGCCCGACGCAGAGGCGGCGCTCACGTCGATCGCGTGTCGCGACCCGGAGATGCATGCCAGGGTGTTGCGCAGCGGGCGCTGAGTGTACTCGAGACGTGGCTTGCGCACCCCAGCGGTGGCGATAGTGGAGAGGTTTTTGAGGACGTGGCTGAAGTCGTCTGGGAGGGGGAGAAGATTTTGTCTCTCCGCGGTAGTAGCCGGGGCATCGCGGTCGTTATTAGTGGTCGTAGTGGTTCGTGCACGTCGGGACGCGAGACTGTCGAACAAGTTGAAAAGCCGCGCGAACTCGGCCGCCTTCGCGTCAGATGTGGGCATGGCTGGCATTAGAGTGGATGTGGGTAGTGGGGTATAGTAGTGCTGGTGAGGGAACCACGTTCACTTGAAGAAGTATGAAGACAAATCTTCTGAGGAACGTTCAAGAAAGAGCGACGGTTTATATATATTTCTTTCCTCTGTGGCATTCATGCTCTGACACTTGATCGAGCGAGTGGGCTACTGGGCCACGCTGGATGTTTGCCTCGTGCTCGATGCGCCATTGTTCGTCGAGACGCTTCAAGCTGTGGGCCACTTTTTGAAGCCGTCAAATGCATTGGCCACATGTCGTTAAGGGGATGCAATTTCGGGTAGCAGGGACAATTCGATACAGAAAGAAAGGCAAGCGATGCCACAAACTTCGAACCGTGGATGACCGAGAATGGTAAGCAGTAGGCCCAGGTTGGCGTGCATAGTAAGTAATTATTAACGAATTCTCTTTATCGTAATAGTCTCCGTTCGAAGGACTTCGAGGACAGCTTTCTTCGAAGCGGCAGGGCTGCAAGTTTCCTTCTTCTCGGGAGGCGCTGGTTTTGCGGGTCGTTTCGTCTTCACAAAGGCCCGGGCGACGTCCTCTAAGCGAGGCGATCCTTCGATCACGTCATAACCGTCGTCGTCTCCAGTGGGGCACATGCAGAAGGCAGTGGCCCATGTTATTCTGGAGAGAGAAGGAAGGTAGCAGGCGAGATATAAACTCGCTATAAGTTCGCGTTCCTGCGTGCTTCGCTTGTACTTCAAACAGCTTGCGCAGCCTGAGATGCTCGTCGCGGTAGAAGGATCATCTTCGTTATTCCCATTATTTCCGTGAGTCGTATGAATGTCTAGAAGGTGATAGTGAGAGAGGAATACTCCAAGAGAGAGATCTCGGAGGTGTTTCAGAGGGCTGAGAGCCATTCCGAGAACAATCTTGTGAGGAAAGTCGTCGATCCTTAAGGAGGTTTGTTCAAGATCTCAACGAGAGGACTCACGCCTAAATCCTGAGCGTCTCGAAACCACTCAGGGACAGGCGAGTGCACTATCCTGCTCAGACTTTCTTCATAACAAGTCGTACAGCAGTCTATCTCCAAGGCTCTCACTGCGTCGAGGACGAGCAGGGTCAGACGAGGGAAGTTGCGAGAGATAAGAGTCAGTATTTGCGCGTCCACGCGCGCAAGTTTGGTCAGAATGAGCTCAGTCAGGTTGGGAAGCAGTCTTTCGTGCGCAACCGCGTTGAAGAGATTGGAAGCGGACGAGCGTTGGGTGAACAACGTCGTATGAGAGAAGTCGACGCGGAGAGTTTTGAGAGATGTCAAATGAGTGAAAACATGGACTCTCAGAGACGCCATGAACGAGGGGACAAAGATAGACCTAATATATGCGCGACGAAAACGCTATTCAGAGTGCTCTGGACCTCATATTAAGGCAACGAAAGAATACGGACCTAAGCCAGGCGCTGCCGCCATACCATCCTCGCAGTCGAAAGAAGTTTTCGACGAAAGTGAGAAATCCGCAGAGGCGTTTCGCCCCTTTTGAGCAAACGAAGCTGATTTCTCTCCGGCACACCTCTCGCACAGTGAGGAAGAACACATCTCTTGATACAGCGACCAAGGTCGTGATCTCCGACAAGCTTTCGGTGTTGAGTGAGTATTCGGTGCTTGGTGAATCCGGCCAGCTTGGTCGCATTAATCCAGTAACATAGACCATGATAATGCGCTCCAAGATTTCTGTAGGCACGGCTGGTTTGGCAAATGCTCGAGTCGAGGGGGCATTGCGGCCAAACGAGGACGTCCTGGTGCGCAAAATATTGAGACTGCCGCCACGAACGACGCTGCGTGGTCCGAGACCAGATAGAATATCTTCAGAGAGCCGTAACTTAATAGGCATTGCGACTAGTCAGAGTGTCCACAAGGCAGATTCGAGTGAAGACTTGGGGAAGGCTGGTCAAGGAGGCTCACGTCCCATAATCTTGATTTTTGCCTTTTCTACCAGGTCCGGGAAACGGGCCCGATTTTCGACCCATTTGGATTCGTTTGCTCGATTTTTGGCCCAAAGGGGAAATGCGCCACTTGGAACCACACACAGGGCGGTTCTTTTACTGCCTCCGTTTTTTTTTTTCGAGAAACGGCAGAATATTTGAATTTGAGAATGCACAGGACACTAGACATATTGGGTGGACGCGCTCTACTATTTGCTAACCACACCGACCTCTCCTCGTGCATCAACAGGGGATCTGATCATTGAGACTTCAGGCCTCAGGCCGCTCTACTGATCATGAGAGGGAGCCTTGGCCTAACGCTGTCATAGTCGGGGTGAGGAAGGACGACAGCCGTCATTTGCCACACAATTTGTTCTTTGGACGGCGCAAACTCGAGCTGATCGACCAAGAGGGCAAGCGCAACCTCTGCAAATTCGTTGAATAAGCATTTAATGTGTCAGGGAAATGGTCAACTCACTCATCTCGAGTTGCGAGAATTTGAAGCCGCTGGGCGTGGTTAGGTTGAGCACACAAGAGAAGCACAGAACACGGTCGAGCTCACATGCAAGACCTCCCACCGGCGAAGAATGTAAGCCTAAATAGGTTGAGATCAGTGGATACAACAGCACACTGGGTGTCTCAATCTTACAAGTGGGAATATACTCCAGGGAGACGGGCGTTGATCACAGTCTCCGGGAGCTTGTTCAGCCACCTTTCAGGCTTCCACTCGTAGGAGTCCGGTCCCCATAATTTGGGATTTGTGTTCGAGGAGACTATGGAGACGAACAATATAGTACCATTGGGAACCAGTACTTCGTGTACGTCGCTGCCGTCGATTCCCTTGACAGGGGTTGCAAGCGGCAAGACCATATCCGCCCGAGCGCTACAATAGGCATTAGCCTTGTGACGTATATCGCGAAGGACACATACGTTCGTAGTAGATACGGAGCGGGAGAGTACCTTGTCGCATATCATCAGGTATTCATATTCAAACTTTAGAAAACCATTGCACTTACAAGCGAAGGGTTTCTCGACAAATTGCATCAAGGTAAGGAAGGGAGACCAAGGTGTCATAGTCGATGTCATGACCTCCGTTGTCTTCTTTGGCTTGCCTGATTTCCTGTCTGAGCCGGTCTTGACAGTCCTTGTTGATGGCAAGGAGATACAAAATGCGCGATAACGCAGACGAGGTCGTGTCAGTGGCTGCGAAAGTCAGAGCGCTAAGAAGTCCCAATTAGACGAATGCAGAATTTAAGAAGAACAACACGAGAACTCACGATACTTGGCCATGTAGCTCTTCGTCAGTTAATTTATCTTCACCCAAGGCATCCATGTTTGACCTCACTATCTAGCTGTCAATGAAGACGATCCTGATCAAGAAGAGAAACACGCACATAGGATGCTGATGATATCCTTCCCGTGGCCGACCTGCGCCTTCATTGCCTCATCACCCGCGAGAATAACCTTCTTTTTCTCCGCAAGGATCTCCGCTGCCGTGCCATTTAGTGTGTCTATAACATCGCGGAATCCCTGGAGGTCCTTCCACGGAACCCAATTCGCCAAGAAACGACCGACCCTCGGGCCCGCGAAACGGGCAACGATAGGCGCTATCACCTCTTTCGCAACGTTTGCTTGAAACCCACCTGAGAGCGGCCTATTCACGACTACGTTAGAGGGACGAATATACGACAGTCAAGATACATACATGAACTGTTTTGACGCGATGCCGTACGGATGCGGGGTGGACCCTTCTTCTAATGTATCGAAGGTGTATCCAAGTCCGCTTTGACCGATGAGTTCGAGCGCAAGTCGGGTATTCCACTCTAAGATGTCAACCTGTGGCAAGATCAGACTATCTATCACGTTTAGCTGAGAGCCGCCTGTATACCTCCTTTGGACCGTTTGCCGTCATCTTCGTGAGGGTATTTTCGAGCTGTGGAATATGAGACTCAGAGGCGTATCGAACTCTGCGGGAGAGTGCTCATCGTACCTTGTGTGATATTTCGTAGAAGAGTGGAACTACGAAATCAGTTTAGCCATGCAAGAGGAAGGCAGTCAGGGATCTAAAATTCACCCATTTCACGCATATGAGCAATCGAAAATACTGGATTGAGCATCTTTCGATGGAGGCGATGACGGTCTCCTAAATACTCCGTGAACGGCCTGTGCACATACTTTAAGAATGGATGAACGCGTACCGAGAGCAGTGAAAAAGCTGTCTCCAAAGGTAAACGAATTGGTCCTGACTGAGGCGTAAGGACGTTGGGGACATATCAACAAAAGGGCAACTAACTTGAGGAATCCCGCTGTCTCTTCGTAAAGGTCTTGGTCCTGCGCGGCATGGGTGTAAGAATCTATTTCCATTCTGCAGTACATAAGTTTGGCATACTTTGACGAGAATATGGTGCACGGCCTTTGGATCGTAGACGTAGAGGTTATTGGCCTAATGACGAAGAGGTTTAGTCTGAGAGACAGGACTCCAGCGAGGATTTTTCTTACCCCACATAGGCCCTTGACTCGCATAATATCTCCATCTGTCGGCCATGCATCAGGTTGTCCAATGACGAAGGCTTCAGAGGGAACACTCACAAGTTTCTGATATTTGGCGGTGGTAATCCCATGCACCCCGACCGAACAACTGTTCCCAAGAACCTAGACATAACAGAGGTGAATAAGTTGGGCCAACCAACAGTGCTATATCGTGAAGAGCCATTGCTCACCAAAGAGCCAAGACTTGGCTGGCGGCCCTGGCAAATTGTCGAGAGCCGTCACTCGGAGGCGACGGCGGAAAACCCACAAGCAAGTTGCGAGTGTCGCAATTCCAATAGCTTGTAAGATAACGGAGTCCATGTTCTGGATGGGTAGACAGACGCCGTTGTTTCTCCTTTAATATTCCATCGAATGATGAGAAAGAGTGTCCCACGAAAAGCCGCAGAAGGTCGGACGAATCGTGTCCACTTCCATTTCCAAGACCATGCGAAGAAAGAGATTACACGCCAGCTGACACTCTGCTTCGCCGTCACCTCTCCAACTTGGGCCCGCCGATACGTCAAGCGTGACTGGATCGGATTATAGTCATGCTAAGGGTTGAGAAACAGGGAATTAACGATACCCCGCAAAGATAGAGGGAGTACTCGCTAGAATAACTAGATGGCAACGATAGAAGAGTTTCTGGACCTTGGGCTCAGCCATTTAAAGGTCTGAGCTATTGAGACGCTCAAGGTGGCGTTTCACGAGTTTGAACTGTCGGGCGCAAATTCCAATTCAAAGGTTTGGAGTATCGAAGTTCGGAGTCGGCTCGCTGCTCCCACTGGCTCTCAAGGCTGAGAGTCTTGTAGGATATGCCATGACCAGCTTCATGTCAGCCGTCCATTAGGCGGGAGACTTGAATGGAGCTGGTGGTTATCACTTACCCAGCGACTCTTGCGCGATACGACGGGAATCTGACGGAGCGTCGCGAAGCAACCGTGGGATCTGGGCGTAAGCTTTGCTTATTTCGACGGAGTATAGAAGAAGGGATGAGCCACACAAGTGGGAATCTAAGCGAACTCGTGTTAGACGCGGCCGCAGCAGCAGTACGAGCAGTGATGTATAGTATACATACATTACCATTTTTTGGATCATGCAAGCATGTCCTGGGTTTATAGAATGTTTTCATGTTTTTCTTTGGGTGTCCCGCTGGCGAAAGCTCTGCTGAAAAGGAATGGCGGTCGAGCAGCTTCTGCCATAAGAACAACAGAGCTCAAGTTTGTTCGAGTTCGTGCCCAAAAATCAAGTCAAGCCAGAAGGTCCGTCTATCATAAAGAAGCTTGAGGGAACTTCGATGCATTCAGGGTGCTCGCCAAGTCTCTCTGGCCGGAATCACCTACAGGAAGCAAGCCGTCATCTCGCAGTTCCTTCCATAAAAATACGTAAGCGATCCTTGAATCGAGTAACGTACTTTAACATTAGCAAATATCTTCCTCGACGCGTCGAAAACCACCTGCTGGTAACAACAAATGGATATGATATCGTGGTCCGCGGTGAATCTGTCGTTTCCATCATATACTCTCTCCTTCTAGAGACGACTGCAAGCCCCAGTAGTTCAAGAGCCAACCGTAGCTTTCTTTGCGCTGGCCTTCGATGTGAGTCCAGAGAGCTTGCTCGTCTCCTTGAAAGTCGAAGCTAAACAGATCAGCGTCAGATTCGGAAGATCGCTCCGAGGACAAAGAAGCGAAAACCACACATTGACCAAGAGAACTCTTGGCGCCATTTCGACACGTCTGTGCGCTCAGAGGGGTGGCAAATGACACTTCATCGAAAGCACATGCAGGAGCTTCGGCCTTCGGGTTGTTCTTTTCGTCACTCGGGATCTCCACAGTAGCCAGCTGGAGGATCCATGGTGCTTCGGAATAAACCTCGTCATATGTAGGAATTGCTGGATCTCGACGACATCATCACCGCTGTCTTCATCGTCAACGACCATCGTATCCTTAGGGACCCGTACCCTCGACGAGCTCCTCGATGGCGTCCATTTGAGTCAAGACCGCCTTCGTACTCGCGCTACAGCCCGACGACTCGAAGCCGAGTCCTGCAACACCTCTGCTCATCGAACGTGTCGAACTCGACTTGCTATTAGTAGATCTCTGCCCCAGACGGCTCTCGTTGGCAGACGGCGATCGATGCCTCTTCTCTGACGTCGGCCAATGCGTAATGGTCATTTTCGTTATCACTGTGGCAGATCGCGATTGGGGTCTGGACAGCGCTGGCCGACGCGCGTGTCGTTGCCCATCTGGTGCCCGTTACGTGTTGGGTACGGCTCCTGCTTCGACTTGTGAATGTGTGAGGCAACGGCATTGAAGACTCTCTTCCGACTCCGGTGGCGCGACGACGCTTATAGAGTTCGAACCTCTGGCTATAGGTCGTAGCCGACGTTGTGGAGCTTTGACTGAGTCGGGTTTGACCGGGTTCGGACGCGGAGAAGCCTAAGGGCGCAATTCGCGATCCGCGATTCGAAACTACAAATACCACCTGGCAGAACATTTCAGAGATAGATGAAGGTTAGAGGCGTTGTCCGGAGTTGCAGTCAAGAGCAAGAGAGCTCTAGAGTCACGCGAAGCTGGAAAGCTAAGTCTAATTTTGGGCATTTTTGCCTGATTTGGTCCGCATTCGGGACTATTCGGCCAACTTCAGATCCGAAAGGGATTACCCGCATGCAGGAGGTGATGGAACGTAACAAGAGTATCGCGCGCTTCTCTCTGGCGGATGACGCGCCCTTCAGGTGATTTATGAGTCGAGAACTCCGGGCCGACTGTCGACCTAAAGTGGTCATGCGCCACATACTTCCCCTCTCGCGATGACACCCCCGTTCAGCGGTGGCAGTAGGAGTACTATAAGTAGCAGCACAGGCAACAGCAGAAGTAATAGAATACAACTTCCACTAATTCTGGACAGGGCGCTACAACAAAGGGCCACACCGCGATGGCAGGTCCGCGATAACTAATTTGTGAGAACCGTTAAGAACACATTGGAGTAAATTTGAGTGCGGAATTACATCAGAAGGCAGTCATATTCGGTGAACGACACCATATCTTTGCCAACCACGTCTCGCGTCTCATGCCGCTCTACTGATCACAAGAGGGAGCCTGGGCCTAACACTTTCGTGATCGGGATGGGGAAGGGAGACAAACGTCATCTGCCAGACAGTGGGTTCCTTGGACGGGGTAAACTCGAGCTGATCGAGCAGCAGTGCCAGCGCAACTTCTGCAGATACATTGAATATACTGTTAACGTGTATCAGGGAGAGGCTCAACTCACTCATCTCGAGCTGCGAGAATTTGAAACCACTGGGTATAGAAACGGTTAGAATACATGAGAAACAAAGAGAGCAGTCAATCTTACATGCAAGACCTCCCACCGGCGAAGAAGGTGAGCCTAACATAGGCCGCGTCAGTGGGTACAATAGTAACCTAAATGTCTGAACCTTACAAATGCGAATATACTCCGGGGATACGGGCATTGATCACAGTATCTGGGAGCTTGTTCAGCCACCTTTCAGGCTTCCACTCGTAAGAGTCCGGTCCCCAATAGTGAGGATTGGTGTTCGATGAGACTATAGAGATAAATATTTTGGTACCATTGGGGACTGGTATTTCGTTTATGTCGCTGCCGTCGATTCCTTTGACAGGTGTTGCTAATGGTAAGACCATGTCCGCCCGAGCACTGACAACAATCATTAGCATTATAGCGTATCTCGCAACATTCACCTACATTCGTAGCAGATATGGGACAGGCGAATACCTTATCGCAGAGTATGTCAGAAGATGTTCGATTGCATAAGTTAGAAAGCCTCTGCACTTACAGACGAAGGGTTTCTCGGCAAACGGCGTCGAGGTAAGGAAGAGAGACCAAGGTGTCGTAGTCGATGTCATGACCTCCGTTGTCTTCTTTGGCTTGCCTGATTTCCTGTCGTACCCGATCTTGGCAATCCTTGTTGGCGGCGAGAAGAGACAAGATACGCGACAACGCCGACGAGGTTGTGTCAGTGGCCGCAAAGGTCAGGGAGCTGAACGGTTCCAATCAGAGGAAGGCAGACTAACATAATACATAAACTCACGAGACTTGTCCATGGAGCTCTTCGTCTGTTAACTTATCTTCGAGCGAGGCGTTCATGTTGGACTTCACTGCCCAGACGTCAGTAACAACAAATCTACGCAAGAATTCAAAAAGCGCACATAAGATGCTGATGATATCCTTCCCGTGGCCGACCTGCGCTTTCATTGCCTCATCGCCTGCAAGAATGGCCTTCTTCTTCTGTTGCAGGATTTCAGATGCCGTGCCGCTTAGTGTGTCAACAACGTCGCGGAACCCCTGGAGGTCCTTCCACGGAACCCAATTCGCTAAGAAACGACCAATCCTCGGGCCAGCAACGCGGGAAACGAGGGGAGCTATCACCTCTTTTGCAGTGTTCGCATAGAATCCACCCGATAGCGGCCTAGCCACGATTATGTTAAAGACACGGGAGTAGGGCGATCATGGTAGGACGTACATAACCTGCTTCGACGCGATGCCATATGGATGTGGGGTCGACCCTTCCTCTAACGTATCGAACGTGTATCCAAGACCACTTTGGCCGATGAGCTCGAGCGCCAGTCGGGTATTCCACTCCAAAATATCGATCTATGACCCAGTCAGATCATCCGTCATGCTTAGATCAGAGGCTACCCACCTCCTTGGGACCATTTGTCGTCATTTTCACGAGGGTATTTTGGAGCTATGAAACGTGGGGACGACTTAGAGATATGGCAACTTTGACAGCAGTGCACTCAGCTTACCTTGTGGGAAATTTCGTAAAAGAGGGGAACTACGTAAAGCAAGTGGGTTAGAGAAGAGGAAAGAAATTACAAACTGAAAACTTACCCATCTCCCGCATATGTGCAATTGAAAAGACTGGGCTGAGCATCTTCCTATGGAGGCGATGTCGATCCCCTAAGTAGTCGATGAATGCACTGCTCGCATTTCCCCCCAATGCTCGAGTATTTGTGCGCTTACCGAGAGCAGTGAAAAAGCCTTCCCCAAACGACAACCTATTGGTTCTAATTGGGGCGTTAGGGTGGTTGAAGCAGAATGAAGGGAACGTAGCTCACTCGATGAAGCCTGCTGTTTCTTCGTAGATGTCTTGGTCCTGGGCGTAAGAATAAGAAGACATTTCTTTCCGAATTAAAGGATGCGAAATAGTGACATACTTTGACGAGAATATTGTGCACGGCCTTCGGATCGTAGACATAGAGGTTGTCGGCCTAATGATGAAGACTCAGTCCGGTAGATGGGATGTGAATGAGGAGTTTTTGTTACACCAAATGGACCCTTAACACGTATAGCCTCTCCGTCTGCCGACCATACATTCAGTGGTTCAGTGATAGTGCCCAACAATTAGAACACTCACAAGTCTCCGATATCTGGCGATGGAAGTTCCAGGCGTTCCGACTGAACAATTGTTCCCATGAGCCTAGTCATGAATCACAACGTGAATGAGTTGAATAGGCTAACAATGCGAGGTGATGAGGAGCGATCACTCACCAAAGAGCCAGGATTTGGCTGGAGGCCCTGGTAAATTGTCGAAAGCTGTCGATCGGAGGCGACGGCGGAAAGCCCACAAACAAGTCGCGAGAGCTCCAATTCCGATAGCTTGTAGGATGATGGAGTTCATGTTTGGGGTGGGTAGACTGGGCGATATTGCGTCTTCTTTAATATTCCAACTCGTTACAACGCTGAGATATAATGACCCACGTAAAACAGCAACTATCGGTCCCACGTTTGCTCCCCAGACGTGTTGGACCATGGGAAGAAAGAGAATTAACGACAGCCGGTTCTGCTTGGCCGTCTTCTCTTTAGCGAAGCTGGCTATACCGGGTCAATGATGCATCGAAGACACCCTAATCGGACCGTATTATGCCACGGCTGGATAAACAGAGAAAGAAGGTAAGATCTCAATAGTACCCCACAGATATAGAGGACGTACTTATAGTAGAGAGCAGTCGCCGCAATTCGAAAGTAAGAAGCAACAACGAAGGAGAGTTTTCACGACTTTGGCCACGGGCGCTCGGCTGTTCGCTTTGAGCTTGAATTGGAAATGGTCCAAAGGTTCAATAGTAAGGTTTCTTCATGGTCTTGCTTTGACGTCTAAGAGATTGTTGGATAGGGTAACCCTTCAGCCGAGATCAACAGACTGGGCGAGGGTCCTAAGCAGAAGGGATCGTCTTCTCAAGACACCGTTGCATGGCCAAATTCCTGTCAACCGTCTATCAGGCCAGAATTTTGTATTATGACACCAAGAGAAGTTGTACTTTTGGATGCAGCAATGAAGTCACCGTGGGACCCGGGCGTAATTTCTGCTTATGAAGTCCAATCGCTAAGCGAGCGACATACTCTAACAGGTGTAATGACGAGAATGTGGGGTAAAGAAGAGAATCACCCAAGTGACAACCTATCAAAACGCTTGTGTTAGCTGCTGTCTCAGTCGCAGGGGACGCACATACATCGGAACTTTCTGGAGCGCAAGGCCGGGCTTCCAATGTGTGGGTTACTTTTGACCCTCGGTGCGTTCTTCTTTGGTTCTTCTTGTTGCTCGAGATATCGAGAACAATGTAGCTGCCTAGTACGTAGCCTGCCGGGAAGATTCGCGGTGCTTTGGAATGTTTCGTACGCAGGAATTGCCAGACGTCAACGGTATCCTTATCGCTGTGATATCGTCGACGCCCGTCTTCGTGTCCTCTCGATCGTGGAGAATCTGCGTGCTCCGATCTCCGCCTTGTGGCCGTATGGACGTCAGGCGACTTGAGGCTAGATGCCTCTTCGTTGGGTGCACGAAACTTGTGCCTGACAAATCGCACGCGTAAATAATGCAGACACCGACCGCCTCCTCTCTTCCAACGTCGGCCAATGGACATTTTTCGTTATCACGGTCGCAGATCACGATGGAGGTGTCGATGCCGCTGGCCGCGTCGCTGTCCATCTATAATCGAGTGCCCGTTTTGTTTTCCTGTATGAGTACGTGGCACGTAAGCATACAACTATCATTCCTATAAAAATTCAAAACAAAGTAGCGACACTCACATTTCTTCTACAGATCTCTCCAGAATGCGGTAAAAGGTGACAATTACATTGACAAGATGCGTCGCGTTTCTTCTAACGACGGGCTGAGGACGTCGTGCACGTGATCTATCGGCCCGTCTAGACCACGACACATTCTGACCAATAGTATTAGTAATCGATGCTATCAATGCAAACTGTTCAAGCTCAAACTGAGAGGCTTTTGGGAAATAAAAGAGCCGTTCAGATATAGGGCCAATAAAGAATCCTTTGTTCAAATTCTTGGTTTCCACCACCTACAACTGAGATTGCCTTCTTCACTTCCGAGAAATCTGTCCAAGATGGTGCCCAGTAGGCATCTTTCAATTCCGTGGAAGCCTGCCAGCTGATACGAGTGTTCACCCTACTGGGAGGTTGCTCCATGTAGGACTCCATAACGGGAATCAAATAATCATTGGACATGGAAGAGGCCAGGCTGTTGGGCCTCGTGGTTTCTACCGGAATTATTTCCTATAAAGGGAACGCATGCGCCACACGAACCGTTTCTGGGAGTTATCCGGTCTCGTCATCTTCATGTCTGTCTTGGTGGCAGGAGGCAGCGATCGATTATTGGTGGAACGTTGGGTATGTTGGTTATGTCCGACGATCAGGTTCTACAGCCCTGTCCCTAATTGATAGGCACGACTGTCTTACCGAACAGAAGCCCCATTACGACCGCCCGAACTCCATCCTCCGTACGTTAACCATACGCAGAGTTATGTCACCCAACATTCGGCGGGCACTCCGTGGTCACTTGGATAGAGCACTCATCCGTCGACATGCTCATAATCTTGGCAGAAACACTCTGCTGGTATTGCATATTGGGCTTCTGGCCGTCCTGAGTGAACGATAGCGCGAAGTCAAAATAGTATGACGTCCGCGTTCGGGAGAGCCCGGAGCTCTGGTTCTTCCGTTGTAGATATTTGGCGCGGGACCTAACGAGTCTGGCGTACGCTTCTGCGTAGCCAGTGTGGTCTTTTTCGTGGCAAGATAATAGAGGGTGAAGGGCCGATAGGTAAGGGACGAGGACTGCTTCCGTTTCATTCTGTGTCTCAGCTACACCAGCCGCGGGCGTCGAGGGCTTCAGAATCTGGACAAGCATTACATATGTCTTGAGGTGTCCGGTGAAACTCTCGCTTATGAAGGTGAGAATATCGTCGAATGGCGACATCCAGTAAGGCGAACCATGTCAAGAAGGTGAGTATCGTCAACTCGAGGAGATAAAACCGCAATAGGGAGAAATAATCTTTGACTTTCGTGTGGGTCATCACCGAGCCGACAGCTGCTTCCTAACCCATCCAATACAGTCGGTCGAAGTAGCATTCGCCATCACGATAAACTCAAGTGGCGAGTCTTCACCGTCATATCTAACTTCCACTTCTACAAGATTAGGCCAACGTTTTAGTGAATTTCATTCTAGGAATGATAACATACTCACTGAAACCTACCAGATCATCCATTATCGACAGTGAGTTGGTGCTCGAATGAACCGGGGAAAAAAATGATGCTCACATTTCGGGGTTTTCAGAAACCTGAGATCATTAGCTTTGATGAAGGATGTCTAATAGAGAATATTATGACGAAAATGCGGCCCTATATACATCGTAACGGACGGTCTTTGCCGGCGCAATCCCGAGCTTCGAAGGTTCTACACTTGCCACTAAGGTTCCGTTTGAGCGTTCAAACATTCATGCTCTAACGTAATCCTAGAACCTGTCAAAGAGCTAAAAATTCAGTACAGTATGATGACAGGAAACGAAACGCCCCTATCACCGCTTCTGGATCTGTCGCGTTAGAGCACGTGACACATCTTATTTCGGGAGAACACTGTTACACGACCCTGTCGTTCGGGGCTCTCGACATCTGGCAGTTCGGACCACCTTTTCTCACCGTTGAGGACGTTCCCGATAACAACGAGGAATCCCTAAACTCCATATATCGCGCCACAAACGACTTCCAGGGGCCTCTAGACGAACAGGAGACTCACCAGCCGACCTTTCACCACGCACCGCAAGAACAATGCCGCCACAGCCAGGCATCTTCCCAGTCCCCTACGGCTCAGGACCAACACACACGCAAGGCGTCATCACCGGGGCGCGACCGTCTTCCGTTGGTCCCATCGGACCTGGGATCCCAGGCAGTGGAAAGGCCGCCAGGTTGGGTGGCGGAGGCAACCCGCTGAGCACCTTCCCACCGAGCGATCGCGACCTGCCCATGAACGGGGAGATGTACGGACCGGTAATTGGCCACGGCCTGAACGCACATGGTGGGCATGGACATGGACACGGCCATGGTCATCACTCACAGCATGGGCATTCGCACCACCAGGCTGTAGCAGGGCCCAGTACGAGGCATAGTGAGTTGTGATTGTGCCTATTGTCTCTTGAGTGCCGTGTGCTGACCGTGTGTTGTGCTGAAAATAGCTGCAGGCTCGATGGACGAGAG